>PVHP010037309.1:0-17468 GCA_004024765.1 Zapus hudsonius
GTTGATTGTCTCCCCCAGGCCCAGGCTCCTCCATTACACAAGTGCTCCTTTCTTGGTTTGCTGCTCACTCCTATTAGGAGTTGTGGTCAGCCTACTCATAACCACCGATTGTGTTTCCTGTCAGTGGTCTCTGTTTAGTCCAGCTGTCGGTGATCATTTTCCCCTGGCAGCCTGTGCAGTGCCTTCCAGCACTACACTACACTAACTGCCTTCTGGGGGCTTCTTTAGTTCTTAAAATGAGCATTTAATCAACTCTGTTCTAAGAATTACTTTAGCTATACTACAAATGTTGAGATTATGTTTTCATTTAATTTTAAATATTTTCAAGTTTACCTTTATCCTTTGAACCATGGTTTGCTGTTTAGTTATAAACATTTATAGATTTTTCCAAATCTCCTTCTGTTGTGGATATTATTGAGTTTAGGGAAAATTATTTTGTAATGGGGTTTTCAGGGTTCAGGGAAAGTCCTTAAACTCCAAATCCTGAGTTCATATCTGTGTTTAACAAGGAAGCAGAATAAACAGACTGAGAAAGAAGAGTTTATAAACTATTATATTTATTCAGGGGAATCGGGAATGAGGGAGAGTTGTGAACAGAGGAGAATGGATGCACCCACGTGCTCTGAGAGCCCATTGTGGGAGTTGAGCATGGGCCTGGGAAAAAGCATGAAAAGGGATTTTCTAAAATGGCGTGTATTTTAAAACACTCAAAATCCATAAGAATAATAGAAAAAGCCTATTCTTTCCCATTCTGGCAGCCAGGCCACCAGAGTGGGAAGGACATTGTCTTACTGGTGTTGGGATCCCCAAGACTCAGGCCTGGAATGACGAACAGCCAAGGAGTTGGAAGAGGATAGAGAAGGCACTCCTCTTAAAAACATTTCTGTTTGTTTGGGGTCAGGCAGCTGTCTCCAGAAGAGGTTGGCACACCTAGGTACAACGGGAAAGCCGATTGGCCTGTGCTCAGAGAAAGGTTCTTCCTAAGGTGAGAGAGAGAGGGGTAGGGAGAGAGAGAAAGAGAGCACTAATTGGAGACTGGAACAGATGCTGAATTCCAGTTCTGCTGGAGCTGTAGAGGTATAGAACATCCTAAAATTTTTCTCTTGTGAGCTTTTCCCTAACTGTCTGCCTAACAAAGCTACCTGACTAGCTCTCTCTCAATTTGTTTCTGATTTTAGTCTTTGTTTCACCTTTCTTAAGATTCAGTAGGGCTCTAGATGTTTGGTCTGCTGGTGTTTGGGCCCAGAAGTATGGCTTCCGTGAGAGGGCAGAATTGACTCCCTGGAGACCTGAGTTGTGATACAGCTTGTCCACTCATGCTTTTCTGCTAGAGGCGCAGACGCAAGCCCAGCTTCCTGGAGTGCCCTTAGGGTTGTCAGCGTGTTGTCTGTCCCCAGAGGTCTGTCTTAGCTTCTGGTGACAAAAGAAGCAGGGAATTTTAAAAAAAAATTCTAGGAGGGAATTTGGAGAATTTGAAACCACTTATGTGTGATGGCAGATGTTCTCATTCTTAGTGTGACTGGCCAGAACTTTGTGTTAATAACCCTTCCACTTTGGGTATCTTTTTACATTCATATGCTTCCCAGGGGGCCTTTTAAACATCAAGGAAAAAGTATAGTTAGTCTTTTCAGTATTTAAGGGAGAAAACAGAAGTGGAGCCGCATAAGTGATTTTTTTTTTCTGAAGGTCACATAGTGATTGGGCTTAAGCTATTCCTTGTTCCATGGCTTACACTCTAGTTATTATTCACTTTACTGACTTTCATTAGCTGTCTTATAAGGTGTGCTATTTTTCATAAAGGCATCAACAGATGATGTGGTTAGATTAATAAAATACTAGTCTATAGTTTCCATGTTAGGATTTTAACAGTCTTGAGTCAGTAATACTGTATGTAATACAGTAAAGGATAGTTCATAGTATAATTCTTGTTATCGTAATTTAACAGTTTTGTAATGTATGTAGTAGTAGTAGTAGTGTGCAGTACATTACAGCCCATTTTGTTAATTGTATTTTTTCTTATTAGAAACAAAGTGATCTTTAAAAGCTCTATGATGCCTGATTCCTAATACATTATTAATTTTTTTTCAATTTTTTTATGTCTTCCTCAAATACTTTGGCATTCAGTTATTTCATTCTATTTTTTTTTGCCACTCCTGAAAAATAGAGCAGGCGTGTTTTCTGTATTTGGCCGAGGAGGGAATTAAAGCATGGGTTGCTAAAGTCAATCAACTGCTATGTGTTGCTTACTGAGCTGGGCCCCAGGGCTGTAGAGGCAACAGGCAGAGTTCTCTTCTGAGGAACAACCTATAAGTCAATTGAAGTTGGACTTGGATCTAGGCCACTTGATTTTCAGTCCTATGTCTTTTCTCTTAGTTTTTAGTGAACTAATTTAATGGGCTGTCTTCATAAAGCTTACTCTTTGGTAACTTAACTTTCATGCTATCATATCCATTTCTGCCCATATGTTTCCAATCCCCTTTTTTAATGGCATAGGTGATTTTTTTCAATTTAAAGACTAATACATGTTCTTACGGACAATGAGGAACAATTTGAAAACCAGGAATGAGAATTTAAAAATTACATGTAATCCTCTATCCAGCTGTGATCCTTGTTAATATTTTGATGTATATAATTTTAATCTTTCTTCAGATGTATATAATATATAATATATGAAATATTTTCCATTTATAAAATTTCAGATGCATCTAATCTTGAATCTGATTTCATAATGCTCTGTCTTTTCCCTTTTAGGATGAAAACCTTTAGTGATTGATTTACAGTTTTCATTATAAATTTATGTGTACAGACTCATCTTTTGCTATTATTGTACTCAGTTCAGTAATGGTGCAGGCAAGTAGGAAGTCTATGGTTCAGTAGATACAGATGTGAGGCCGGTGTTCACAGGAATGTTCTGCTGCTGGCCTTGGCTGGACAGAAGAGACCAGTGACCTGCACTCGTCATCTTGTCCTTGTCCTTCATGATCCCTCATGCTCATGCCAGGCCTTTGTGGTAAAAGCATTTTTTTTTAAAGCCCACAACTCTTTCTGAAGAAGGAAATCTATTTGTATAACTTATAGTTGGGTACTTTATATTATTTTGATTTATCTTAAATCTCAGTTCTTTACTTGTTTTTCCCCTTCTGTTTTCTTTTGAGACAGGGTCTCACTGTGTAGCCCAGGCTGGCACTGAACTCAGTCCTCCTGCCTTTGACTTCTGAAGGGCTGGGCTTCCAGGTGTGTGTCACCATGTTTTGCTGTTCTCTAGTCATTTATAAGTTACATTCTTTCATTTTTCCAGTGATGGTGAATCTGGCATGGTGCTGACTGTGTCTCAGGTCATCATGCAGACAAACAGCTGAGAATCTGGGGCTGAACACTTATCCTTAGGGTGTCCTTTTGAAACTAGAAAATAATACTCATCTTTTGTTCTGTTTTTTTCCTGTGGCTTCATGGTTTAAAATATTTTTATTTGAGAGAGAGAAAGAGAGAGAGAGAGAGAGAGAGAGAGAGAGAGAGAGAGAGAGAGAGAGAGAGAGAGTGTGTGTGTGTGTGTGTGTGTGTGTGTGTGTGTGTGTGTGTTGCTGTTGGAAACATACTCTAGATGCATGTACCACTTTTTGTGTCTGGCTTTGTGTGGATACTGGGGAATTGAACCCGGGTTCACAGGTTTGCAAGCAAATACCCTTAACTGCTGAGCCATTTTCCCCAGCCATGAATTCATATTTTAAAGCAGATGTACAGCTGTGCAAGATTGTTTTGTTTTAGATCAGAGCATGCATGGCTCACTTCCTCATTCGCTGCCACCAGGATTAGCTGACCCATAGCAACCTTGAGAAGTGTTCATGAAAAATATGGGTGAAGAGTGGCCACTGTGGTCTCATGTGGTGTTTTTTTTATTATTCATAATGAGATAAATTTAATGAACAAGTAATGAGTTGTTATTCCCATTTCCCCAATGCCCCTCTTCCCTATCCCCAATCAGCTGAATGTCCTCCTCAGTGGGCAGTCTGGATCAGTCCATAAGGGTAGAGGATTATGTATATCCTAGGAGCCAGCCCGATTCCACCCGCCTTAGTGTGATGTTACTGAGGGGGGGTGATGTCTCTGGGAGTTCTCCCCCACCATGGCTCTTACAATCTTTCCGCCCCCTCTTCCTCATGTGGTGGTTTTGTTCTGCCTTTGGCTGAAGCTGGAAGAACTGCTTTGGCCACCTGGTTTTGAGGAGTGATTTGTTTTCTGCCTGTTTCTCAACTGTCATTCTCTGTTTATATTCAAGAGAGTTAATGAAAAGAATTAATCATGTGTTTTTCTCCTCCTTTAGATTCATGCCCGCAACCAAAATGAACTAGTTTTTGGACTAAATGATGGCTACTATGGTGCTCCACTCGAACACAAGGTAAGAAGCTTCTGCTCATGTGCATTTTGATTCTGCAGAAGTCTTGCACCTGGGATGTGGACTCCTGTGCAGTTCTGTGCAAAAGAAACAGATCTTAGGCATCATCCTAAGTCTTATTTGGTGTGCTTTTAAGTTGAATGTTTTCAGAATGGAAAACTAGTTTTATAGCTTAGAGCCACTCCAGTTAATCTTTTTTAATTCCAGATTATGTTTTTGTAAAGGGAAACCTGAACTAGTTGTTTTTTTTTTTCATGTAATTCTTTGGGGTTTAAGAAAAAATGGTGGGCTGGGCGTGGTAGAACAATCCCAGCTACTTAGGAGGCAGAGGCATTTGGATCACAAGCTCAAGGCCTGTGCGGGCTATGGAGCAAGTTCAGGGCCAGCCTGGAAAGCTTAGTGAGACCCTGTCTCAAAATATATAACAAAGGGCTGGGGATATGGCTCAGCATGCTTAAAGCCTGAGGTTCAACCTCCAGTACTGCCTGAGGGAGAAATAAGAAGAAAGAAAGGAGGGGGAAAGGAATGGGAACTTCTGTTTAAATGGCTGGGAGATGGCTTAGTTAAAGGAACTTGCTTGCAAAGCCAGCCTGCCCAAGTTCAATTCCCCAGCCACCCACATACAGCCAGATTCAAAAAGTGGCATAAGTATCTGGTGTTCCATTTTCAGTGGCAAGACACCCTGGTGCCCCTCCCTATGTGCAAACGAATAATAATAATAGACATTTAAAAAAGAAATGGAATAGTTTATTAAAGTTTCAGGTATCTTGTATAACTCTGTATATTTTAAGAAACCTAACTTAAAACTGTCTCTATGCCTGAAGATGATGAGAGAAATGAGGGCCTGAGAATCCATACATAGCTCTCACTTGTTATGGTACAATGTAAGGTTATTTATCATCCCCCCCATGCCTAATATTAGCCACAAACCAATGTGGTAGTCCTGGCTTCTCCATTTTATAGATAGGGGAATGGCATTTCTATGAAGGGTGAGCTTCACAGAGGCGAGAAAATAGCTTCACCTAGATTTTGGGTTGTCTGCCTCAAAATCTGTGCTTTCTTTACTCTTTGTGGTATTTTACCTAAAAGATAAAATGGTAAGCTCTCTCTTATTGTTTCCTAATTCTTGGTTGTTGAAATGTTGCTGCTTAACATACTCCACTCACTCAACTTTGCTGAGTTCCTGCCCCACGTTTTTATCTGGCTGCAGTAAAGACTGATTTAGAAGAGGCAAGAATTTATATAGGAGACAGTAAAGGAGGTCTTCAGTATATCAGGTAAGAGGTGTCGATAGTTTGGAACAGGGTTATGGTAGAGAAGAGAGATGATTGATTGTTCTTTGTGGCATTGGAGACCCAGGGCCTGTTGTAGGCTACGCAAGCGCTTTGCCATTGAGCCACATCTCCAACTCAGAAGCGATACTTCAGATGGTTTTAGGAGATAAAATCATTAGGACTGGGTTATGTTTTGAGAGAGGAGATCGGGCACATTCACGATAGTCTGGCCATGACTGGGTTATGTTTTGAATCTGAGGTATAAAGAAAACCAAGATGTCAGTGGTGACTTGAGTTTCTGGCTTGAAGTAACTGAATGCATTAAGGTGACAGCCACAGAAAATTAAGGGACCTGAGAGGAAGGTGAGTTTGCTGAGGCAGATTGTGAGTTACAATGTGGTCATGTGGCAGATGAGATGTCTTAGACTCCAATAGGTGGGATGAACTTGTCTGGAGTTCAGAGAGAAGTTGGCTAGTGATAGAGCTGTGGGGCCAGTGACGAGTAGTCATTGACGCCATGAATGTGTACCACATGGGAATAGGCAGTGCAATAAGTAAAAGTGGGGCTCAGGAACCAAGCCTTGAGGACCCCAACTACTAAAGACTGAATAGGGAGAGGCATTGAAGAATGACTAAGGAGTGCTCAGAGGAAGAGAGAAGAAATACCTCAAGTTTCCAGTAGATGGCACCACTTACTCATCTTAATGAAAAAAAATTAACAGGCATGGAATTCCAGGATCAAAATTTTTCCCCCAGAGTGAAAAGAAATTTAGGAGACTGAAATGTCAATTTACTGATGAATTTTACAAAAGTAACCACATAAATCAGTCATCTAAATTTACATATAGTTAAGCCCAGTATATGGTGTATAGTCAGGCTGATATTGAAGGTTAGGGACAATGGAAAGTTTCCAGGTTTGGTCTGAGTACCTGCACAAATGACAATTCCTTAGTTGATGTTTTTCAAGGCATGGTACTTTTGAAAAGTAGAGACTTTGAATTGTAGTCTTAGATTTGTCTGGCACAGTGTTCCTTGAATAAATCTTGGGGTCTCTGCTAGCTAGGTTTGAGGGCCTCATCTCAAAAGTCAGAGAATCCTAATTACCTGGGTAGTACTGCAGGTGGGCATGGTGGCACGCGCCTGTGATGTCTGCAGCCTGGAAGTTGAGGCAGGAGGATCTCAAATTCAAGGCCAGCCTGGGCTTCATAGTAAAAACCTGTCTCAAAAAAAAAAAAAATTCCAGTGGCTATTAGTGTTATCTAGCCTGGTAACCTTATTTCACTGAAGAAGAAGCTGAGGCTCATGGAGCCGTATGACTCAGATTTGACATGGCAAGTTAGCCATGCACTGATAACTTAGACATAGCTGTGATTATGTATAATTAGCATATGAACATATAGATATATAGATAATATAATGTATTATAATTACTACTCCTTTCATCTTTAAGGGTTTACCTGTACATAGTGTCACTGCATCCGTGCACCAGCTTTGGAGGAGGACATGGCAGCACTTGCTTTGAGCCACAGAGAGGGCGGGCAGCTTTCTTCTGTGACCCAGCCTCTTTTGCCCAGGGAGGTGCTGCTTGCCCTGTGCTTTGCGAGCCTTTGCACATGCAAGGTGGTGATGGTGTTGGGTTCTCATAATAGGATCTGTCTCTTCCCCCCTCTTTAGGAAGCTCAAACTACTTAATTCATCTCTCTAATACCAGGTTCAGCAGCAGACACCTTACAGGTATGCAGTAATTATGGAATATGAAGGAAAAAACAAAATAATATGATGAGTCATTGGCAGAATCGGGTGATAGAAAATGTCTGTCTGTCTGTCTGTTTTTAGAGAGACCCTTTCATTATACCATGTCACCTGCTAGATGGTTTTCATCTTTAGTTTCTTTTTGACGACTTTGCCAGTGATTAAATGCGGCTGATGTCTTCTTTAACTTTTAATGACTGAAGTGGGCAAGTAGGAGTCTCTCCATTTTCAGGATAAAAGCACTGAAACCCAGGAAAGTGAAGAGGCTTTCACTTGATTGACTTTCCAGGACTGAGAGATTAACCAGATGCCTCTTCCCTCCTGGCAGCCATCAGTGGATGCAACTTGTTTGCAGAGCACTCAGAAGTCAGGATTAAGTGTCCCAAGTACAGCCTATATTTTAAAAACATAGAGCTTTATGTGGGATAATTTCTGTTCAGGTCTTTTAGTACATCATGAAGGAAAAGCTAGAAAATCATAAAAATAGCTTCTCTTATACATTTAGTTTTCTTCCCCTCTTTCCCTCCCCCATGCTCCTCGGGGACAGTTTGTAACTGCTGCCTGTGTTATTGTAACACATTGAAGTATCTGAGCCAACTTAAACCAGGGTTAAACTTGTTCTTGAACCTTCTGAGCTGGTGTGATCTCCTAGGAGCAATATTCCATGGGACGGGTGCAGAGCTTTTAAAATCTCCCATGGCTAATTTTTATTTGCCAAGTATCTAAAATGTGTCAGACATTATATCAGATACTGGATGTGTTTTATTTAATCTGTATAACAACTCCATGAGAGAGTTTTGCTCATTTTTTGGACAAAGTACCCTAGAAGAAAACACGAAACTAATGACCCAAGATTACATGTGGCTAGCAGATAGCAGATTCCCATTTCAAACTCATATCTGAGTATGAAAGCTTTTTTTTTTTCTTTATAGAAAGGGCTTGTTTTGGCTTATAGACTAAAGGGGAAACTCCATGATGGTAGGGAAAACAATGGCGTGAGCAGAGGCTGGACATCACCTCTTGGCCATCATCAGATGGGCAACAGCAGCAGGAGAGTGCATGAAAGCCCATGTGGGAGCTTTTGTAATTGAGAATTTTATGCATCATCCTACTTTAATTGGATTATACTTCCCTTCCATTACTCTCTTCCACCTTCCCTGCTCCTCTTCCACTGAGCACCCTTCTCTCTCCAACTAGTTCTTTTGTGTTGATGTCTCATTCTTTTTGTCTTTCTCCATCTTCCATGTCAAAATGTTGAGGGGCTCCATGTTGTGCAGGTCTTGTTAGGGTAACAACAACCACTGTGAGGTCATGCATGCACCAATCAGTTCACATCTGGACGATAGTACTCCCCCACCTTTTTTCTCATGGCATCAGGCTGCACGTCCTCTCTCCATTTCTTCCCACTTTTTTTTTTTTTTTGGTTTTTCGAGGTAGGGTCTCGCTCTAGTCCAGGCTGACCTGGAATTCACCATGTAGTCTCAGGGTGGCCTTGAACTCACAGCGATCCTCCTACCTCTGCCTCCCGAGTGCTGGGATTAAAGGCGTGCGCCACCACGCCCGGCTTCTTCCCACTTTTTAAGCAGGCCAGAGTAGCAAGACTAGCTTCACATTTAATTAGAGCTGCGTGCTGTCTGTGCAGTGTGAGGACAGATGCGCGTCCACAGCAGGTAAGCGCTCTGAGCAGTGAAAGTGCCTGACTCGACAGACTCTGGGTATTTATTATTGAAGAGGAGGCACGCAATGCCCATGAGGCTGTCAACCCACCCAAATCCACAAAAGTTCCACACATTAGTCACTATATTTGGCTTCCCTGTGACTCCGCTCCTCCTTTTCTCTTGGATCAAATTAACTCTTGACAGATGTTTGGAAAATCATCTTATCGTGCAATTCATATTTATAAACCCTTCTGCTGCAGTGTGGTCCCTGATCTCTCTTTCATTGAAGCCAGAGAATAATCTGGGAAAATGCCACATTTCCTGTTATGCATTCGAGGCTCTCATCGTCTAAGCACAGTTTTTGAGCTTTTGAGAACTTTCGTCCTCAGAGATTGAGAGCCAAGTGTGATTCTGCGTGTTTCCGATTCTTGAGTGGTAAACAGAAACAGCTTTAGATTTGCCCTTTCTGGGGATCCAGACTTGACCATTTTATCAGCTTGAACATGTAAACTTGCTCTTACTAGTAGTCCCTCTTTGATTAGCATTGTAATGAGGACACTCCTGACTGTCCTTTCCCCGTAAGCCAGTGTCCCAGCTCTTCTGCTTGTCCTTGCTGTTGTCTCCTCTTCCTCTCAGGTCGTAGTGGCTTTCCTACGCCTTCTCCATAAGTGAATGACACCCCCTGGGATCATGCTCTTCCTGTCTTTGCTTTGGTGTGAAATAGATGTGTCACTTAGGGATGGCCACTCTAGCAGAGTCCCTTGCCCTTGTGTCATGGCATTGTCTGCTTGAATACTTAGGAGTGTGTGATTGTACTTGTCACTGCTTATTGAGGGTACTTTATAAAGCAAAAATTCTTGACCCTGGGGACAAGAATCTCATCTTTACTGACTCAAAAGATATTCAAAAGGAAAAGTTTCAGTTTTAGGATCCATGTACTTTTTATTCTTGTTGCTCAGGACTTCTCGCTGCTCTGAGAGAGAGGAAAAGCATGTCTGAAACTGTGGACAAATCAGGGGTGGGGACTGTCCACGTTCAGTGCCGAGTCTATGAAGAGGTCTTCACCTTCCCTTCGTAACATCTCAGCATCTGGGCTTCATCAGAGCTCGAGGCAGAGGGTGTCCAAGGCCTGCTGGTGCTTACAGAGATACTTGCACAGTTTTTCTCAGTTTAAACTTGGCTTGCACTTAAAAGTGTATGAATGTCAATGAATGTGTACACACAGGATCACAGGTGGGCTGTTGGTTCATCAGGTAGCTCTTTTAGGAGTAGTCAGACATACTGTGTTGTCCATAAGGAAACGTGCTGCTGCTTCGGTAAATGTGTCCAAGGAGCAGGAGGACCTCAGCTTGCTTTGTTGCTTGTTTTCTTTTTCCTCTTGCCTCTCATGGCATGTTATTTTGTTCAGTTAGATGAAGAAGGGCTGTACGAAAAGCTCACTTCCAGTTTGAAGAATACTGTGCAGAACTCTATCAGCTCAGGCTGAGGAAAGCTTCAGTTGAGCTCTCAAGCTTGTCCTCAGTGGCTCATTGGATCTTATTTTCTTCTCTTTTGGCACATTGTATCTAAATGCTTTCCATCCCTTCCAAGTCTACATCTGTAGGCTAGATCCTGGCTAGTTGGACTTGGGTCAAGTGTTTGGGCTTTTTGGAGACATGCATTCTTGTGGCTCCAACTTAGCTCACTTCTCTTCCTCCTTTCAGCATGCTTCTCCCCATTGTGTTCCTTAGTTCAGCTAATGTACCAGTTAGTGTCCATATCAGATCCGAAGAGTCGCCTTACGTGAGTCACCCCTTCCTCTTTGAGTCACTGCTGATGGAGGCTGCAAGTATCTGCCTATTTTTTAAGCAGGTTTTTGGCATTTCTAAAATGCTTATCAAACTATTCATTGCTTTAAAATCGCAGCAGTAGCACCTGTTTTCAGTAATTGATGATGTGAAAAGTCTTGCCAAGATCTAGTTCCTTCTCTCCACTCCATCCTTAACATCTTCTTACATTTCCATAGGAGAGGTCTCTATTTCTGTAGCACGTCCCCTGTGTTCTGTATGGGTCCTCCTCTTATGTTCTCATAGTGCCTGGCCTTAATTTCCCTCAGTGTCACCCTTGTCCTGTGGTGTTGTGATTGTCCATTGGCTCACTTCTTTCTTGTGAGACTGTAAGCTGTGTGAAGGCAGGAGAGTGTCTGACTTCATCAGAGTTTATTGCTAGTGGTTAGCACTGTGCCTTGCATATAGTACTAACTCCCCAAGTATTTGTTGGTTGAGTGTATGACCAACATCCCCATGGGCTGATTACTGCAGTAGTTTCCTGCGGGTCTGTGGACTATGCTGTTTGTATTCATTCTGTCTCACCACTGTCTATGGCATACTTAAGTTTTTCATTCCTTTGCCTGAAAGTTGTGCAGAGTAATTCTTCATTGCTCTGCTGAATGTGTCCAGCTTTCTCCCTAGCCGCATCACATACCACTCTGGTTCTCTCTGCTTCTCCCTCCCCAGCCCCTCATTCCCATGGCTGTTGATGCCCTCTGAGTTCCAGTATCTCTGGAATGTGTGAATTTCTGCCACTTCTTAATTTATCGTGTTCGTCATTACCAGAATAACGTTTGCTTTCTTTAAGTGCAGCTCTGATCATTTCACTGTGGTGCTGGGAACCCTCCATGTGTCTTTGTGGTTCCTAAGTTGTCTTCACCTCTGGTATTCAAGGCTCTGGACCTCCCAACCTACTTATTCTGCTGTATCTCCCTCTGCTTTCCTCTCCACAGTTCCAAATAGTTTCCACATCACTGAAGCTGAACAAATGGGGCCACTATTTGATTTTTCTCTGAATGCGTCTTGTGTTTCTCACTGTCCTGCTTTGGCTAACGGTGTTCGGGTGTTCGGTGTGTGGGGGACTTTCCTTCCCTGCCACTCAGCTTCCCAGCACTAAATCCATCCCTGCAGTCTTTGATGTGCCCGCTCCTACTAGGTGGAACCTTTACCACATCAGACCACCTGGGGCATTTCCTTCAACTTTTCTCATGACACCCTTAACGCTATTTCCCTTCATTGGCCCTTTAACCCGGGCTGTGTACTTCATGAGGATGTTAGTAGCATTTTCTAGGTATCTTCTGTGTATTAGACATTTAGTAAACATTGAGTATATGTGTATGTAATGCTGCTTGTTTCTTAATCAACTAAGTAGCTTCTATATAACGTTTGCATTTCATGACATTAGGACAGTCTTGTGACGGTTGTGTCAGCTAACAATTCTCAGAGTGGACAGTACCGTTTTCCAGGTGACTATCTAGTGAACCAGTGCAAGAGGAAACAGCTACGCCCAGGACATGCTTTGTGGGACCTGTGAGCTAACAGTTGTGGTTTTACATTTTTAAAGAATTTGAAAGAAAAAAAAAACACACGTAGATCATCTGCAATTCTGAAAATATACTGATTTTTAGTACTTGCCCTCACCCTCCCTCTTCCCTGCCTAGTACTGGGGTCAAACCCAGGGCCTTGCACATGCTACAGTGCTCTGTCACTGAGCTTGGAAACACTATCTCTCCTTTTATGGAAAAATTTGGCTGACCAATGATCTAGAAGTACACCTGCTTTGTTCAGAATTATTGCTGCTTGTTGCAGATGTGACATTATCTGTTTCCCTGACAGTTTAAGAGGCACTCACCAGACAGACAGTGGTTTTCTTCCTTAAGAATTGCATGGCCTGGTTTGGGCAGTTTGAGTGACATGTAGATCTTTCCTGGGCTCCTCGGCACTTGGCTGTATCTCCTACAGATAACCAGATACAGACTAGCTGTTTCTTTCCATTATACCCCTTCATCAGAGCTCTGTGGGAATTGCACAGCTAGTGAAATTAAATGTCATTCAGAACAAGGCTCTTAGCATATTTCAGGAATGTTAATTGCTAAGTGATGGCTGAGGCAGAAGGGCTTCATAATGTCCTTAAGTTGCCTTAAATGTACACAGACCCAAAATTTTAGAATTGGAAGAGGTCTGCGAGATCATCAACTTTAGCATGGCCCTTAAGAACAGGGGCTACAGAGCCAGACTGCATGGCTCTTTTTCTTAATCCTCTGGGTTCTCAGTTTCCTCACCTTTAAAGTGGGGATGGATAAGAATAGCACCTCGTCGTGGGCCTTGGGGGTGTTCACTGTGTTAACATTTCTCATGGCTACATTTGATCATTAATGTTACTTAAGAAACATAGTACTCCCTGCTCACTGGAAGTGTTCACATTCACTGTTTTAGTGTTTTTAAGTGGTCACCTCATTTTCTAACAAAACTTGAGGACCAGAGGAGTTTGTTTCTTTCCTTAGATGACAAGCTGAGTGGATCAAGCCCAGGCTCCAGGTTTGCAGTTCACCGCTCTGTCCCGGTTACCTATCATGTGCTGCTTTTAGCTTTTGTTAGTGGGTGTTGCTTTATTTATTTATTTTTTGAGACAGAATCTCATCCAGGCTGGCTTTGAACTTGCAATCCCCCTGCCTCTGTCTCTTGAGTGCTGGAATTACAAGTGTGTGTCAACATACCTGGCTAGGATGATTTTTTTTTAAAATAGAAAAACATGTTTGGCAGCTTTTTGCTTAAAATTAGGAGAGCACAGCGACATCATCGCTAGTCAGGATTGGTCTGGTCTGTTCTCTTTCTCCTTGTCTGCCCTCATGACGTGCATTATTTCATAGCCATCACTTATTGAGGTGAAGTTCGTGAAGTAACCACTAAAGCACATATTGCAGTAACACCGGAAACAGCCACAGCACTGTGAAACCATACCTCTTGTCAGCTTGCAAAACATTTTTTGTCATTCTAAAGAAAATTTGGTACCCATCACTCCATTTTGCTGCCTCCAACCTCTCTACCACCAATCTACTTTCATCTCCATGGATTCTAGGTGTGCTAGGTATCAGACAACATGGCGCCTTTTTTTTTAAAAAAGTATTTGTCCATAATTAAAACTTTATTGAAAAACTGACACCAAAATAGGAGATCAATGTTGCATACCTTACAAAACCAAACATTATTACATTGTCTTGGTAGAGTAACTGAACTTAAGGCTTTCTGTGAGAAAACAAATTCAGCAAGTTGTATAGATCATTAATGTTGTTTTCTCCTAAATGAACAGCCTTCTGTGAGCCTGGCCTTTCCTTCTGTAGGCTGGCACAGCACTGTTGAACAGCCTCCACACAGAACCACTGTCTGAGCATGGCTGAAAACCATGGTAATTTTGTAGCAACCTGGACATTTTACATCTATGAAGTAGGAATTTGGACTTTGAACCAGCCATTTCTTTTTATGTTTTTTTCTTTTCCTCTTCCAAAGAGGGATGCAGCAAATCTCTAGCCAGAGGCATGGCGACCCTCCTGCAAGCCCAGGTGACCCGGATCATGGCGTCTTTTTTAAACAAATATTTATTTGTAAGCTGAGAGATACAGGAGAGGGGGGGGGAGGGAGAGAGAGAATGAGAATGAGTGTATATGGGCATGGCAGGGCCTCCTAAACAAACTCCAGATGCTGCACACATCACTTTGTGCATCTGCCTATGTGGGTACTGGGAAATCAAACCCAGGTCATTAGGCTTTGCAGGTTTGCGTCTTAACTGTTGTGTCATCTCTCCAGCCCGAACATGTGATCTTTCATGTCTAGCTTCTCTCATTCTCATGTAGTATATACTATTACTTCATTCCTTTTGAGAACTGAGTATTAGTCCATTGATGGATATTTGTGTTGTTTCATCTTTTGACTTTTGTCAAAATAGTGCTACCCCAATATTTGTGTACACCTAATTGTTTGCATGCTCCGTGTCCAGCGCTAGGTGTGAACCTGAGAGTAAAATTACTATCAGACTGTAATTGTAGATTTTAACTTTTTGAGGAATTGCTAAGCTTCTCTTTCCCACAGTGGCTAAATGTTTATATTCCTAAAAGCAGTATTCGAAGGTGCTAATTTTTTTGTAGCTTTGCCAACATGTACTTTTTATTTTTTATTACTATATCATACTACTTTATTATAGCATCAAATGAAATCATACTTCATGGCAGTTTGTTTTACATTTCCCTGATGACCAACGATGTTGAGCATCTTTTCATGTATTTGTTGGCATTTGCATGTTTTCTTTGGAGAAATATGTCTTCTAGTTCTTTCCCCATTTTAACATTAGGTTTTTTGTCTTTTTATTATTAAATTGTAATATATTTTGGATGTTGACCTTTATCAGATCTATGATTTATGAAATAGTTTCTACCATTATGTGGGTTGTTTTTCTTCTTTATAGTGCTTAGATGCACAAAAGTTTTATTTTTTTAACTTTTATTGACATTTTCCATAAATACAGACACTATACCATAATCATAATCCCTTCCCACAACCCCTTTTCTCCTTACCAAATCCCCCCTCCACTGAATCCCTTCTTCTTTTCAATTAGTCTCTTTTTTTTAAAAGTTTTTAATGTTAATAATGTCCAGTATATCAATTATATTTTCAGTGTCCATGCTTTTGGTGTCATATCTAAGAATAAATTGGTGAATTCAAAGTTAATGTAATTTGATTACTATGTTTTCTTCAAATTACTAGTTTTCTAATTAGGTCTTGGATTAGTTGCCCTTCTCATTGCTATAATTGCATATTCAACACAAGTATCTGAAGGAAGGAAGGAAGGAAGGATGGAAGGAAGGAAGGAAGGAAGGAAGGAAGGAAGGGGTGATTTTTGGCTGACTGAGCATTCAGTCTGGCCTGGCAGGGAAGGCATGGTGGGCGAAGTGGGAGGCACCTGGTCACATTGTGTCCACAGTCAGGATGCAGAGACAGTGGAATGCTGGTCCTTTCTCCATTTTATTTAGTCCAGGATTCCAGCCCATGGGATGGTGCCATCCACATTTAGGTGGGTCTTCCCTAATTGGTTAACCTATCTCAGTGAACATAATCTAGAAACTCCCTCCTAGATATAAGCATAGAGCTTTGGTTCCTAGGTAATTCTAGATCCATCAAGGATAATCAGTATTAACCACCACAGATCTTTAATTCACTTTGTGGTAATTTTAATTTATGTTGTTAGAGTCCAACTTTACTCTTGTATTTGGCTGCCCAGTTGTTTCAGCACCATTTATTGAAAAGATTATTATTTCTCATAAATAGCTTTAGCCCCATGCTCATAGTTTAGCTGCTCATAGATGGATGTGTTTATCTCTGGATTCTCAGTTCTCTCCCATTGATTTATATGGCTGTCCTTGGCTAGTGCTAGCCTGTTTTGATTACTGCTGCTTTTCAGTAAGTTTTGAAATCAGAGCACATGAGTCTTCTGTTTTGTCTTTCTCAAATATTATTTTTTGCCATTTGTCAGCCTCTTCTAATTCTGTGTAACATTTGAAAATGGGCCTTCCCATTTCCATAGAAAAGGCTGACTGGATTTTGATAGGTGTTGAATACTACTGCTTTGGGTAGTGCTGCTGTCTTAACAATATTAGCTTTTATCCAGGAACACAAGACTCTCAATTTTCTTTCAGTCCAATTTGGATTCACTTATATTTCTTGCCTAATTGTTCTCACTAAAACTTAGGTTGGAGCGTGTACTAGAATGCCCACCATCTTTCATGGCTTAATGTATGAATAAATCACATTTTTTTTTTCATCTATTCCTCAATGTATTTAAATCTCTGTAATGTATTGCTGGTTCAGTCAGTTTGCTCATGTTTTGTTAAGGATTTTGTGTTTCTGTTCATGAGAGATATTGGTCTATAATTTCCTGTGTGTGTGTAATGTCTTTGTCAAGTTTTGTTATCAGTTATGCTGATCTTAAGGGTTTGGAATTGTTTCCTTCTCCTCCATTTCCTGAAGGGCTTTGTGTGAAATTGGTTTCCCTTTCTCCCTCCCTCCTTCCCTTTCTGTGTATAGTCATTGTACCAAATAGTGGGTTTCATCATGTCATTTTCTTTTGTTTGTTTAACATTTTAAAATATATTGCTTACTTTTAATTGAGATATATTTTTTGTACATGCTCCTGTGTTTCATAGGACATCTTCATGTAAGCATATAATGTTCAGTGAATGCCTTTCCCTTAATGCGCTGCCCCTTCTCTTTTCTCCCTATCCTATGTCATTTATATGTGTACATAACATACATTTAAGAAGCTGATAATATTCAAGCCCCCTTCACATTTTTGGCCCTCCTCCCTCTTACCACTGTACCCCTCTCCTTCCCAAACAGTCTCTCCTTTTCTTCCTCATCCTCCTCCTCCTCCTCCTCCTCCTCCTCCTTCTTCCTTCTTCCTTCTTCCTTCTTCTTCTCCTTCTCCTTCTCCTTCTCCTTCTCCTTCTCTTCCTTCTTCCTTCTTCCTTCTTCCTTCTTCCTTCTTCCTTCTTCTTCTTCTTCTTCCTTCTTCTTCTTCTTCTTCTTCTTCTTC
>PVHP010037310.1:0-17436 GCA_004024765.1 Zapus hudsonius
AACAATAGACTATAATAAAAATGATCTGAATATAGTCTACTGTTTTTTTGTTTTTTATTTTAGTATGCATACTATTGCAGTCAGCTTTCATTGCTGGGACAAAACACCCTATCAGAATCAGCTAAAGGGAGGAAAAGGTTTATTTTGGTTTACAGTCTGGAGAGTAAGTTTCATGGCATGGCAGAACAGAGACAGAACATCACATCTTGAAACAGCAGATGGGGGGGTAGCAGCAAGAGTGAGCTCTGGCAAAGAGGGCTTAGGCTATAACACTCAAGGGCCTTCCCCAAGCAACACACCTCCTTCACCAAGGCTCGACCTCCCAAATTGCACAACACATGGGGCTAGGTGGGACATCTCATTCAAATCATCACACTCCATGCTTGGCCCCCATAGACTCATGACCACATCATGATACAGAATACATTCAGTCTAACTTTAAAATTCCCTATATGGTGGGCATGGTGGCACATGCCTTCAATCCCAACAGTAAGGAGACTGAGATAGGAGGGTTGCTATGGGTTCTAGGTCAGCCTGGGGCTAAAGAGTCAGCTTCAAGTCAGTATGGGCTAGAGTGAAACCATCCTCTAAAACACAAAGTCCCCACAGTCAGTTACCAATTTCAACACTCTTCAGAAGTCCAAAGACCAAAGTCTCATCTGAGACTCAAGACGGTCTCTTAACTGTGAGCCTCAGAACACAAGTTAAGCCAGGTGTGGTAACACACACCTTTAAGCCTAGCACTTGGGAGGCAGAGGTAGGGGGGAATTGGTGTGAATTCAAAGCCAGCCTGAGACTACATAGTGAATTCCAGGTCAGCCTGGGCTACAGTGAGACCCTACCTCGAAAAACAAATAAACAAAAAAATGCATACAAGTTAAATGCTTCCAACACATAATGGCATAGATTAAGCATTTCCGTTCTAAAAAGAAGGCATAGCAAGAAAAGACTGGACCAATGCAGGATAGAAAACAAACCGGGCAAATGTCTCTATGTCTAGCATCTGGGACTTGCAGTGAAATCTCTGGACTCAAAATTCTACTCATCCAGTCTCAGCTGCTTGCTTTGCCTTTGGGCAGATCAACCCAAGCCAGAGAAAGCAGCTTTCTTTGGTGGCCATCCCCTAGTCCTGGCATCTCCAAAATCCTGGAGTTTCCAGTGTAACCCCTGGTTCATCTTCACAGCTACATGCCATGGCCTCACAGGACCTTCATACAAGGACTACAACCCAGCTTTTCCACGGTCTGAGGTTGCATTTCGTGACCCAATTTTATGCATTTGTCCTATGCCCCAAACTAGTGTCAAATGGGAAACAAATTTTTTTTTCTTTTGGGGGTGGGGGCAGGGGCGGGGGCGGAAACAAATTTTTTAATCAAGGGGAGAGGAGCAGGAAAACTCCTTCAGCATTCTTCTTTCAGGCCCCCTCCTTTTAAAAGAGTCAGCACTCCTATTGCCCTGATACAGAGCTGCTGGCCCTTTCTCAATGTTGGTAAACTCTCAAACAGTTGTAGCTGAAGCATTCTCTGTGCCCAGGATCCAAACATGCTGACATTTTTTCTGTGACAAACTTATTCTTCTGATCTGCATTACCCTCCACCAAACACGCCAGTCCATTACTTTTAAAGGATATGAGAGAGAGAGAGAGAGAGAGAGAGAGAGAGAGAGAGAGAGAATATGCACATGCCAGAGCCTCATGTCTCTGCAAACAAACTCCAAATACATACTCTACTTGGCGCGTCTGACATTACATGAGTGCTGGGGAGTCAAACCCCAGCTATTAGGCTTTGCAAGCAAATGCTTTTTTGTTTTCAATGTAGGGTCTCACTCTAGCCCATGCTGACCTGGAATTCACTATGTAGTCTCAAGCTGTCCTTGAACTCACAGTAATTCTCCTACCTCGTCCTCTGAAGTACTGGGATTAAAGGCATGTACCACCATGCCTGGCTCAAGCAAGTACTTTTAACTGCTGAGCCATCTCCCCAACACCATTAATTTTTAAATTTAACTTTGCTCACGTTCTCAGGACATGGGCAGAACACAGTCAGTTTTTCCACCAGAATATCATAAAATCTGCTTCTAGCCCAGACCTGACAAAAATCCTTTCCCCCCACTGAAACCTCATAAGAAAAGCCTCCACAGTCCACAGTTCTCTCTGTATTTAGGTCATTCAAACTCTCACCAGAATGGTCCATCGAGCTCTGTTTACAGCACTATAAAGCTTCTCTAGCCCAAAGTTCCAAATCCTTCCATATTTCTCCTTCAAATCAGTTCCAAGAGACCAAAAACAAACACACACACACACACACACACACACACACACACACACACACACACACACACACACACATACACGGTCAGATTCATTGCAGTAACTACCCCACTTCTCAGTACCAATTTTATGTAGCAGTTACCTTTGTGTTTCTGGAACAAAACACCCAATCAAAAGCAGCCAATGGAAGAAAAGGGTTTATCTTGGCTGATAGTCTCAAGGGGAAGCTTCATCATGGCACAGCAGATCTGGGCATCCCATCTTGCAACAGCAGATGGGAGGTAACAGCAAGAGTGAATGAACCATAGCAAGGCTAGCTTGAGCTATAACACCCTAACACCCTAAGGCCTGCCCCAAGTCAGCCTCTTCCCAGACCTCCTCCAGCAAAGCTCTGTCTCCCAAATTGCCATCTGTGGGGACCAAGTATTCAAAACACATGAGACTTTGGGGGACAACTCATTCACATATCTCTAAAGTTTGTTCATAAATTAAGAATAGTAAACTATTAACAGAATTTGACTGGAGAGATTGCTCAGTGGTTAAAGGTGCTTGCAAAGCCTAAAGACCCTGGTTTGATACCCAAGTACCCATGTAAAGCCAGGTGTACAAAGTGGCACGTGCTTTTGAAGTTCATTTGCAATGGCAAGAGGCTCTGGTATGCCCATTTACTCTTTCTCTACCCCCTCTCTGTTTACAAATAAATAAATAAAGATCATTTTAAAAATAATAACAGCAACTAAGGATAAAATGGAACAATTACAATTATGTACTGTAATAAAAGTCATCCAAATCTAATATATTTTTTAAGGTTTAGAGAGATTTTATTAGATTAAGAGAAGGAAAGAGGAGAGATTATGAAGAGCTCCTGTCCATGAGAAGGCAGGACAGGGTACAGCCCACCTTGAGACACAAATTGGGATCATTTATAGGTTCTGAGTGGGGGCTAAGCTAACCAGCCTTGACGCCAAGCTTTAGGGGCTGAGCTAATCAACCACAATGCCAGGGTTAATCCTTCTAGGATCTTAATTCTTGGAAAGGGAGACTCCTTCCTAGGGAGGAGCTCAGGTTGTTTATGGAAAAAATGATCTAGGGTTCCTTTAGGCAAGAGACAAGGAGAAGCCAGATCCTTCTCTGGCCTGTAGCAAAGTAGAGGCTGCAAGCAGATTTGAGTACATTCCTTGCTTCTACTTTCAGGGGGGTCAGTCACCCTAAACTGCCCAATCCCCAGTCTGAAGGAGCAACCCAAAATGCCATTAGGAAATTGGGGAAATGGCTTATCTGTTTTTTTTGAGCTGAGTGGGATTGTTGGGTGATCCATGTTGCTGGCATGAGAACCCAAACCAGGCACAATTTAGAGGAGAAAGGGATTTATTTTAAGATTAGAGATTCAGAGGGGAAGTTCCATCAATGGTGGAGGAAGCTGCTTCCATACATCCAAGCAGAGAAAAACAACCAAACAGCTTGTAAAAAATCAAAAGCAGCAAGTAGCCCCCCCCCAGGGCGCAGACTGCTGTCCTATACCGTTGGGCTTCAATTCCTATCTGACCCAAACACACCTTGGGGCTGGATTCTAGGATCAGCCCCCAGTGATCCTGGAGTCCAGTTGTAAGGTATGTGGTATATAATTGAGATGTCCCCCACACCTCCTCCAGCCAGGTGGCTGGAGATTTAAGTTAAAAGCTTTAATAAAACACCTGAATCTGGGGCTGGAGAGATGGGTCGGAGGTTAAGGCACTTGCCTGCAAAGCCTAATGACCCAGTTCAAGTACTCACATAAAGCCAGCTGCACAAAGTGGCATGCTTTCTGTGGTGGTTTGATTCAGGTGTTCCCCCCAAAACTTAATGTGTTCTGAATGCTTGATCCCAGCTGATGGCAGTTTTGGAATTGAAACCTTGTTGGAGGTGTGTTGTTGGGGTTGTGCTTATGGGGTTATAACCAGTTTCCCTTGCCAGTTTCTTTTTATCAAAATATTTTATTTATTTATTTATTAGAGAGAGAGAAAGAGAGAGAGAGCCTCCAGCCACTGCAATTGAACTCCAGACACATGCACTACCTTGTTCATCTGGCTTTACATGGGTACTGAGGATTGAATTCAGGACTTTTCAGGACTTTGTCTTGACCATTAAGCCATCTCTCCAGCTCTCTCTTGCCCATTTCTGGCACACCTTCCTGCCACTGTTTGCAGTGCTGAGGCGGAGGTGATGTCTACCCTCTGCTCATGCCATCATTTCCCCTGCCATCGTGAAGTTTTCCCCTTGAGTCTGTAAGCCAAAATAAACCCATTCCTTCCATAAGCTGCCTTTTGGTTGGGTTCTTTTCTGTGCAGCAACAAAAAAAGCTGACTACAACAGTTTTGGTACCAAAGAGTGGGATATGTCATTGCTCGAACACGGATTCTGTGGCTTTAGCCTTTTGGAACTGTTTTGCAGGAGGAATATGGAAGGATTTGAAACCTTGGCCTAAGAAGTCTTGTAGCATTGTAAGAACAGCTTGATGGACCATTCTGGTCAGAGTTAAAAGACCTGAATGCAGTAAGAACTATGGACTGTGAGGTTTGGCTTACAAGGTTGAGAATTTTGTCAGGACTAGTCTAGAAGCGGTTTGTATGAGAGGCTTGCTGTGTTCTGCCTGCCTGCATCCTGAGAACTTGTGCAGGTTGCTTTGTGCAAAAATGGACTGGTGTGAGCAGATGAAGATGGCACAGAAAGAAAGGAAACCTCTGGTCTGAAACTGCTGCCTGTTCAGCTTCAATTGTTTGAGAGATGACAACCATTGAGACTGGGCCAGGTGATCTGCATTGGGACAGCAGGAAGAATGAGGATTCTTTGAAGTAGGAGGCCTGAATGTTAAAGTTTTCCTGCTCTTCAAAGTTGGCTTTGTTCCCCCCTGGGTTAACAAATTGGTAGACCACTTGGCACTATGAAGTATAACAAATGCAGGAAGAGAGGGTCATTGGATTTGCAACACCGTTTTGTGTTTTGGAAACGGCCATGGGCAATGTGAAGCAGGTGTGTTGGTTTCCTGTGTGGAGGCCCAATGGATTTAGAGTTTGATGTTTGCTCTGTTTGTTTTAAATCTTGTATTGGTTCACTTTGTCTTTGCTATGCCCTGTGCTATCTTTTGCAGTATGAATGTTTGTTCTGTGCCATTATGTTGTTGTTGTTTATCTTAGTAAAAGACCTTAGATTATGGGAATATTTGAACATCATGTGATAAAAATTATGTGGACTTTTGGGGTTGGGCCAGGTGCATTGCATTTAACATGTATGGTTATCATTTTTATGGGGGCCAGGGGCAGATTGTGGTGGTTTGATTCAGGTGTCCTCTCTAAACTTAATGTGTTCTGAATGCTTGATTCCAAGCTGATGGTAGTTTTGGAATTGGAACCTTGTTGGAGGTGTTTTTTTTGGGGGGTGGGCTTATGAGGGTTATAGCCTGGTTTTGGCACACCTTCCTGCTGCTGTTTGCAGTGTTGTGGTGGAGGTGATGTCCACCCTCTGCTCATGCTATCATTTTCCCTGCCATCATGGAATTTCCCTTTGCGTCTGTAAGCAAAAATAAACCCATTCCTCCATAAGCTGCTTTGGGTTGGGTTCTTTGTCACAGAAACTAGAAGCTAACTACAACACTTTCTCTTTGTATCTCGCTGCTTGCGAATAAATAAACAAAATATTTTTTAAAAAATACCTGATGGGCTGGAGGGATTGCTCAGTGGTTAAGGCACTTGCCTGCAAAATAGAAGGACCCAAGTTCAATTCCCCAGGATCCACGTAAAGTCAGATGCACAAGGTGGTGCACTCATTCTATCTCTCTCTATATATCTGCCTCTTTCTCTCTCTCTCTCACTCTCTCTCAAATAAATATTTTTTTTAAAACACCTGAATTTATGGGGGACATAGTTTCAAACTACTACATTAGGTGTGGCCTAATATAACCTATGTTAGGTGCCCTTTCTGTGATTATATTAGGTGATATAATGCCCACATGACTGTGTGAAACGGTGTAGGCATTGCGGAGTTGAATTCGGTTACTACTGACTTCATTTGTTGATCCTGGGGAAGCTGTTCTGTTCTGAGTGGTGTGATGGAATCCCACACCATCACTCTCCTTCCAAGACACATCGTTCCTGGGTCCAGCCTGCTTGTCTCAAGCAGCAAGTCTCCTGTCCCTGCATTATGGTGCTTGCATTTACATAGTCCTCAGATCAGAGGACTCATGATTTAAAACGTGTGAATTCTTTACTTCTGGAATTCCCATTTAATATATTCATGTTCTACTTGACCATGGGTAACTGAAACTGTAGAAATGGAACTCTGGGTTAAGGAGGAACTGCTCTACTGAAGATAGAGAGGGATTATTATTATTCTAGACAAAAATCCCTGCTTCCAGTGGATAAATGATAACAGGTACAGAATACATTAGTGCTCAATTAAGAGGAAAATAAACATTTTGGGGGGCTGATGTAAGACTCAGTGTGGAAGGGAGAGACCTGACTGGTTCATGGACTTAGTGGGTGGGGTGGGGAATAGGAAGCTCTGTTTGTTGAGGAATTGTCTGTAGTCATCTTGGATAAGACTGGATCAGACACAAGTTCTAGTTCTGCCTGGGGCAGGCAAGGTGACATCTCCTTGTTCCCCTTGAACCTGGTCCCTGACTGACTGCCCATAAAAACTATCTTGCTTCTCCTTCAGTAAACACAGGTGGATGAGGCAACCCACCTATAGCCCCAGTGCTCAGGAAGCAGAGGAGGGATCCCCAGGGCAAGTGGAAAAGCTAGACTGGCTGAATTGGCCAACTTTGGGCTCAAGTGAGAGACTCTGCCTCGGTAAGTACATACCCACTGCCAATCTCTGGCTTCCACATTCACATCCACACCTATGTGCACCCCCCCACGCGCATGCCCACACACGTACGCATGCAACACACACGCATGCACACACATACACACATGCACACACGCACGCACACACATTCGAACCTTTCTTTCTAGCCCCTTCTGTGTTCTCGTCACCACCCTGCACTGCCCTAATTCACCAAGAGGCCAGAGGCCATGAGGCCAGTGGATGGAGGCTCCCAGGGGGGAGAAGAGACTCTCTGGAAAATGAAATGACAATGGGGGAAAAATGGTAGTGTGAATCACAAGTTCCCAGAAAGCATCTACTCTGAACAATCTGCAGGAACATTTCAATGACTAGAAACAGATTGCAATGTCAGAGGTGCATAGCCAGATTACCTCGCGCTATTTCTCTCTCTCTCTCTCCCTCTCTCTCTTTTAAATTATTCTATATTTGCAAGCAGAGAAAGAAAGAGAGAGAATGGATGCTACAAGTTCTCTGCCACTGCAAACGAACTCCAGATGTGTGCGCCACTTTGTGCATCTGGCTTTATGTGGTTACTGGGGATTGAACCCAGGTCATTAGACTTTACAGGAGAGTACCTTAACTGCTGAACTCCTCGTGCTATCTCTGAATGGCCACTCAGCTCGCCCACCTGTATGTCTGTGACCATGAAGTAAATCCCTTAGCTTCTACCAATCTGAAAGCTAAGAACCTCATCAGACAAAATCTGAGACCAAAGCAGATCTCCATGCCTTGATGGGATCCACTCACCTGAGGTTTCCACCAATGTGCCTTACTTTCTGGGCTTTTGTTCTCTAACTCCGGAATAAATGATCTCTTATTTTCTTTGAGGGGAGAGCTGTGCTTGTTTTATGAATAGTAACCACATCTATTTTGCAAGAGGGAACTAGAGAAGCATTTTCAGATTTAGCTAGCCAGACTCCTATTCCTGGTTCCTTTTGGCATTGAGTCCCAGCCCTGATTTTCCGTTGAGCTGTATCCTTTCTCCCAGTCCCAGGTGATAGCCAGGATCTGTGATCCTGTCGAGATTTCCACACTGCCGAGTCTTTTGTCTTGTGACCACAAAAACAGTCAGGCACACAGAAGATTTGCTTTAAAAAATAGGGAAAATGCTCCAAAATGTCAGGGCGAGCATGTTGATGATTTCAGCTGGCATCCTGAGAAGAGAAAGAAAGGGAGGGAGGAGGAAGCTTCTGGAGTAAGAACTCCAGAAAAAAAAGAGGACAGGCTTGCTAGTGAGAGTCTGAGCAATTGCGTCCAGAAAGGGGCCTCTGGGGTTCAAGTACATCATCTCACTACAGGGTAAATAGTCTTCCTACCTCTTAACCACGTCTACAGGTGAGGGCTATTCTCCTCTTCCTTAGGGGAGGGGAGGCTCCCTTGGATTAACTCCTTTAAACAAAAATAACAAAACAAAAACACCTTCAGAGAACTCTTTTTAAAAAATATTTTTAAAAAATATTATTTGAAAGCTGGGCGTGGTGGCGCATGCCTTTAATCCCAGCACTCAGGAGGCAGAGGTAGGTCAGCTTGAGACTACAGAGTGAATTCCAGGTCAGCCTGGGCTAGAGAGAGACCCTACCTCAAAAAACCAAAATAATAATAATAATAATAAATATGTATATATAATTTGAGAGAGAGACAGACAGAGAGAGAGAGAGAGAAAGAGAGAGAGAGAAGAGGGAGAATGAGCACCCCTGGGTCTCCTGCTACTGCAAATGAACACCAGATGCATGGATCATTTTGTGCACCTTTAAACAATGAACTGCCACCTCTCCAGCCCTCAGTTGAATTAACTCTTAAGGGAGGGGATTATAACTTCACGTGTTTGGGCCAGGTGTGGTGGTGCACGCCTTTAATCTCAGCATTTGGGAAGCAGAGGTGGGAGGATCACCATGAGTTCAGGGCCAGTCTGGGACCACAGAGTGAGTTCCAAGTCAGCCTGAGCTAGATACTAAAAAAAAAAAAATAGAGTATTTGTTCATTTACTTACTTATGAGCATGGACACATGTACACGTGTATATGGGCTGCAAAAGAACACCAGACACTCACGACACTTTTTGCATCTAGTTTAGGTGAGTGTCTTGGAAATTGAACTGGGGTTGGCAGGCTTTGCAAGCAAGTGCCTTTAACCATTGAGCCATCTTCCCAGCCCCCTGATGTCTCTCCTTTTCTAATGTTACCAGGGAAACAAGAGATTGGGTGAGTCCTTCAGTGACCTCAGAGCCTGTGTGGCCTCCGCTAGGCATCTAGGGCCTTGGGACTTTCCTGGGTGACCTCGGGTTTCCATTCCCCTCAGGTCCCACTGGCCTAGACATCTCCCGAAGTGAGGTCTTGATTTTCATGAGCTGCTTTGGTCTCTGGTCTCCTTCCCAGCTCAGCAGTTTCTCTCCAAGCCTTCAGTCAGCTTTCGTCTTGCCCAAGGCTTCTGAACTTAAAAGCCAATTGTTCCATCTCAGTTTTTCCCTCCCTCTGATTAGGTTCCCCCATGGTGATGGCACCCTGACGTTGCTTTGAGTGACATCTCCCTGTCCCCTCGGCACAGCCAATGGACTCCCTGGCAAAGCTCTCCCTATGACTTCCTCCTGTCCAGCTGGAGCTGGCAGCCACCTTGGCCATCCTCCAGGACATCGCCTCATGATCCAAATAGTCTGCCCAAGGTCACAGGGAGTGGGAAAAAGAGCTCAAAGCCATCCAGTGTGCTTCAGTAGTATCAGAGGCAGCATTTGGGGGCTGTGATCCAGGCCCTGGATTGCTTGGAGAGAGTCCAGTGCTTTCTCAGTTGCCAGCCTTCCTCAGATAGGTCAGCATTACCTATGACCCAGCTGGACTCATGGAGCCTCTTGGAGGCATTTCATACGAATTCCTGCCGGTACCTCCTGTACACAGTCTCCGCTGATTGAATTTTGTCTCCCCAAATTGATGTCTTCCCAGAGCCTAGGAAAGTGACCTGATTTAGCCGTGCATGGTGGTGCACACTTTTAATCCCAGCACTCTGGAGGCAGAGGTAGGAGGATCACTGCTGTGAGTTCAAGGTCACTCTGAGACTACATTGTGAATTCCAGGTCAACCTGGGCTACAGCAACAAGACCATACCTTAAAAAAACCAACCATGGTTGGTTCCATAGTACAACCACTATGGAAAGCAGTGTGGACGCTCCTGAACAGGATGGATCTAGCTAGAGCTACCAGTGGACCCAGCTATCCCTTTACTGGGCATCTACCCCCAAGTTTCCTCATCGAAGTACAGAGACATTTATAGCAGCTCAATACATAATAGCAAACAATTGGAATTAACCCAATTAATCCATCACAGATGAATGGATATCTAAGTTGTGGGATATATACACTATGGAATTCTATGCAGCTGAAAGGGAAAAATGACATAATGAAATTTAAAGAAAAATGGACAGACTTGGGGAAGATCATTCTTTTTTTAAAAAAATATTTTATTTATTCATTTTTCAAGCAGACAGAGAGAGAGAGAGAGAGAGAGAGAGAGAGAGAGAGAGAGAGAGAGAGAGAGAGAGAAGGGCCACCACCTTGTGGGTCTGGCTTATGTGGGTCCTGGGGAATTGAACTGGGGGCCTTGGGCACTGGAGGCAAGTGCCTTAACTGCTGAGCCATTTCTCCAGCCCTGGAGAAGATCATTCTTAGTGACCACACACATGAGCAGAGAGCCAAGTGCCGCATATTCTCTCTCCCTCATATGTGGTTCCTAACCATGTTAAACCGAAACATTAAGAAAATCTGTCTGTGAATGGAGAGACAATAAAAAGGGAATGGAAAGAATTGGGGGGATGAGAGAGGAAACTCATACAGTAAACTAACCTAATAATGAATCGACACCATAAAACCCTAGCTTTTATACAGTAAGCTCCTGAGGAAGCTGAGGGCACCATCTGGTATGAGGGGCCATGAACAGAATGGGAGGAAGCCTAACCTCAAGAATAACTGCTCAGGCCTGCGTCTCCCTGTCCCAGTTATTGGTTCCTTCCCACACTGAGCTGTTGATCAAAGAGACCCACATGGTCCCCAAAATGTGACAGACTTCTGTCAAAGCTCTTGAATACCTGTCCCAGGCCTAAGGTAAGACCCTATTGCTGAAGAAATCAGAGTGTCATCAAACAACACCAAGAGATCCGGCTAGATCCAGAATGGTAACCAGATGGTAGCATGTGTAGCACTGGAAGTGTTTCATGAGCTGCTAGAGGAAACTGGTCAATGATATTTGGAGAAAGCAGAGACCACTGATATACAATATAGACAGTTGTCACAAGAATGATGAACACTTGGCTGTATGGAAGAGACCAGCAAGTCAAGAAGTGCTCATCTGTGCAATACTGGCACTAAACCGAGGAGGGTAATCAACAGCTTATTGATTGGCTAAGAGATCCACTTAGTGACAAGGAACCCTTAACTGGAACTGGGATCCATGGCAAAATCCTATGGGGACCAAGAACTTGGGCTCCTTGGGGAAATTCCCACTACAAGAGAGCTACAGAGAAGCTACACCCATTAGGAGAAAGCCAAAATAGCAATTTTGTCTTATTTAACCTATACTGATCTCACTCTCCCAGGGAGATTCTGTTTATATTTTTCAGAAGGCAGTAAGAGAGCCAGGGACAACTCAATTCCACCAACAAGACATTGGATAATGGCTGACATCCTGGCAGGAGACAAACCACACCTAGCCTTCACACAGGGCCCAAATGAAACCTATGAGAAAGTAACGAGACAAACAGGAGACCAATCACCACAGCAAGTCTGATAACTCATGAATGGTCAAAGGAGACAGACATCAATGATACCCAACACAACCCAGGGCAAAGATCCAGAGATACTAAAGATCTCAACAACAAAGCAGACTCAAAACTCACCCACCATGACTCAGGAAACTAAGCAGAAGAGGGGGCAGAAAGAATGTAAGAGCCATGGTGGGGGAGAATATCCAGAGACATCGCCCCCCTCAGCAACAATACACAAGGGGAAGAAAATAAAAAAAGAAAGAAAACCTGGCTCCCTCTGGTGCAGTTCATAACCCCCTAACCTATGGACAGATCCAGTATGCGCACCAAGGAAGGACCCCAGTGGGTAGGGGACAGAGAGGAGGGAAACGGGGACACCTTCACAAGATTTGCTCATACAATGTATAAATGTATATACTTGTTTATAATAAAGATATAAAAAATGTCAGAAAGAGAGAAAGAAAGAAAGAAAGAAAGAAAGAAAGAAAGAAAGAAAGAAAGAAAGAAAGAAGAAAGAGAGAAAGAAAAGGAAAAGGGGGCTGGAAGATGGATGCTCAGCATTTAAAGGTGCTTGCTTACAAAGCCTGATCTTGGATTCGGTTCCTCAGTATCCACAGAAAGTCTGATCCACAGTGTGGCACATGTATTTGGAGTTGGTTTGCAGCAGCCGGAGGTCCTGGCATACACATTCTCTCTCTCACATAAATAAGCATTAAAAGAAAGGAAGGAAGGACGAAAAACGAGGACTTAAAGCTAGTGAGATCACTCAGTGGCTGGATGAAGCTCGGGCCACCCAGCGTGAGGACCTGAGTTGGGAGCCCCAGAAGCCGTGTAAAGCCGGAGGCTCTGGCACGGGCATCTGTAACCCAGCCTGTGACGAGAGGGGAGCCAAGATGCAGGTCACAAGCCAGTAACCTGGAGAACACAGCAGTGAACAAGAGACCCTGTTTCCACAAGGTGTGAGGTGAGGACTGGCACCCAAAGTTGTCCTCTGTGTCATTTGGCCTTCGTAGATGCGCTGTGACACACATGCATCTTTTTGGTTGGCTGTTTGTTTGAGGGAGGGTCTCGCTCTAGCCCAGGCTGACCTGGAATTCGCTATGTAGTCTCAGGGTGGCCTTGAATTCACAGAGATCCTCCTACCTCTGCCTCCTGAGTGCTGGGATTAAAGGCGTGCGCCACCACACCCGGCTTTGTTCATGAATTTTCATAATTCATTCATTCACTAGATTCACAGTGGTTCAAGGACGCATGAAGGTCAGACAGTGCCAGAGTTACTTTTACTACAGGATCTGACTGAGGCAGATTGTCATCTTGCAAATGGAATTTATATTTGGGCCTCTGTTTCAAAAACTCCTGCAACTTCACTGAGTGGCCACTCCAGTTTCCCAGCACTGCTGAGAGCCTGACTAAAGCCCGTGTGATTCCCATGATTTGCCATAATTGTGCATCTGGCTTTACATGGGTACTGGGGAATTGAACCTAGGTCCTTAGGCTTTACGGGCAAGTGCCTCAACCGCTGAGCCATTTCTCCAGCCCAACCAATGTCAGTTCTGCAACACTGATCATCCTCAGGCTCAAAGCCCACCATTGTCTTAGGCCATGTTCCGTCGTAAGGCTCATTACAGGCAGCTTTACAGCCTTCTTCAAATTCTTCAAGGTGGTGAGCCTTCATCCCTGGGACATCCCGAAAGAAATGTACCTTCTGGAAACAGTTTCCCACTTTGAATACCAAGTGCAGAGCTAGGCAAACCACCTAGAAAGATTGTATTCTTTATTTATTTATTCAAGGTAGGGTCTCACTCTAGCCCAGGCTGACCTAGAACTCACTCTGTAGCCCAGGCTGGCCTCAAACTCACAGGGATCCTTTTAACCTCAGCCTCCTGGGTGCTGGGATTATAAGCATGAGCCACCTGCCCAGTTTGGCAAGATTTTATTATGGAACATAAGAGAAGAAGAAAAGAAGGAGTGGGGCTTAGACTGGACCTGGCCCCAGCAGGGGTGCCCCGGCCCAGCACTGGTGATCTGCCAGCGCACAGGGCTTCATGCCAGCCAGCGGCAGCCCTGCGGCTGGACAAGCCCATGGGAACCTGGCTCCCATACTCGCTCGCCATGCACCTGGAGCATTGCTTTGGCCCGAGCCGAGTGGTGTTCCTGTCTTCTGTGGCCCTGGACCTATTCTGATGCATGGAGCAGGCTGTACTATTAAAGACGTGTGGGGTGGCGACTATGATAAACCGGTTATGAGAACAGCAGATGCCCCAGAGCTGCTGGAGACATTTCCACCTCCCAATCCTTTGTCTTTCTTGGGGGACAGTTGACCTTGACCCTGGGTGTCCTTCTGTGTCTAAACTACTACAGGCCTGACTTTTAACCTGAGGAGCTTTACTTGGATGGTCTGTTATCAAGGGTTCCTGCGATCCTGCCTCGTTATTTTTCTTGAGTTATGTGGATGCTGACTTATTACTGTTTATGCCCATCAGGACAAAAAAGATGACGCTCTGATTGGTCTAAAGTCCAATGCTGTTCAGAGAGAACAAACAGTGGCTCAGCGGCTTTGGGGTCACCATGCTGGGGGCCCTGAGCCTGCTGGGCGGGAACAGTGACCAGACCGCCCCTGCTACACGGCTCTGGTAGTGGTAGGAGCCCATCTGGGTCACCAGATTTTCAACACATCCAAGGGCTGCTGGGATAAGTTTACTCCAACCAAACAATAGGAATGCTCATGTTTTTAGGGGTTGGTGTGCTTGGGAATTTGTGGAAAGAGAAGACAGATGAAGCAAATCAAACCAAAACAAAAAAAGGAGATAGTGGAGAAGAAAGTTAGCAGGTAAGACAGGCTTGGTAGTGCAAATCTTTAACCCCAGAGGCAGGAGAATCATGAATTCAAGACCAGCCTGGGCTTCATAAAAGGTTCAAGGCCAGTCTGACAATCTTTCAAAAAAACCAAGGTCTGGGGGTACAGCTCAGTGGTAGAGAACATGGCAACCATGAAGCACATCCAAGGCCCCAGGTTCCATCCCTAGCACTGCAAAAGAATAAGATACACTTTTACATAGGAAAGCAGATTTTTTAAAGAAATATTTTACTTATTCATTTTCAAGCAGAGAGATACAGAGAGAGAGAGAGAGAGAGAGAGAGAGAGAGAGAGAGAGAGAGAGCACCAGGGCCACCACCTTGTGGGTCTGGCTTATGTGGGTCCTGGGGAATTGAACCCGGGGCCTTAGACACTGGAGGCAAGTGTCTTAACCACTGAGCCATCTCTCCAGCCCAATATTATGATTTTCAGGGTAGAGATTTTTGTACTTCTTTCTTTATATTGACTCTAAAATTTTTATTTTTTTATTTGTTTTTGTTTTTCGAGGTAGGGTCTAGCTCTAGCCCAGGCTCACCTGGAATTCACTATGTAGTCTCAGGGTGGCCTTGAACTCATGGTGATCCTCCTACCTCTGCCTCCCAAGTGCTGGGATTAAAGGCGTGTGCCACCACACCCGGCTACGGGAGAAGATTCTTATCATGTTCTGAAGATCAGAAGTACTAAAGCGTGAACTTAGAAAGTATTTCTTCAGGACCCTCTGGAGAAGACCTCAGCTCTGGAGGCTGTCTGCACCCATTCCTTCCCTCAGAGCCTTCTTCCTCCGCTTATCCGTGTGTTTCCATCCATGGGCGCTGCTGTTTGTCTCTGCTTCCTCATCATGTTCTTTTGTCTGCTTTCATTGTCACATGGCCTTTTCTAGCTTCGATTCCTCTTTCAGTCCTGGTCGTGTTGTCTTCCTCCCTGTCTGTGATGATGGCTTTTGGGATGGCTTTGTCGCTCTGTGGGCTCGGCTAGGCTGGCTGGGCCTGTGGATCTGCTCTTCAGATTGGCCGTGCTGGGTGGCTGTGGGGTGGATCCTTGGGGTCCCCAGTTCTCCAGATGTTCCTGATGCTGGGGGAGGGGAGGGGGGAGCTGGAGCTGTCGAGGCTCTGCTGGGCTGCTCCCTAGGATCTTCTGGAGCTGCCCGCTGGAACCTGTTGTCTTCTTCAGGTCACCAGGGAGAGTGGAGAATCCACTCACTGCGGCTCTGCTCAGGCAGGCTCAGGGCTCAGGCTGGCCTGGTGTGGAGCGCTTCTCAGCTGACCACCAGAGCCAAAATATTTTAAAAATATAAATCAAATTAATTTTAAAAAGAGGAAATGAAAGGTGGAAGGCTGAGGGTCAGGGAACAAGATGGGGAAGGGAAAGTTAAGTGAGTGTCTTTGAAGGGAAATAGACTGTTGGTTTTCATTAAGGCCAACTCTCCTGTAGGAAGCTACAGTGTGTTCTTTATTGTGATCTCAACTCACTGCTGGAAGCTGTAATTCAGTAAGCCCTTCTGGGCTTTAATGTTTTAGAAGAATTTAAATAAGTGAATTAAAATTTTACCTGTTCTAAACAGAGAGAAAGAGAGAGAAGAAAAAAAAGACAGCACTCTTATAATGCAGAAGGGGGTCCCCAGAAATGGGAAACCCCCTGTTGCAGTCAGCCACACGCTGCTGGGATGAATCTCCAAGCCAGGCACAGTTTATGGGGGGAAAAGATTTATTCAAGCTACAGATCCAGGGGAAGTCCCATAAAAGTGAAAGAGGCTGGTCTTCTTTCATAGACCCAAGCAGAGAGAAAAACCCATCATCTATACCACAAACAGAACAGGGAACAGGCAGGAGAGTCAAGGAGAAAATTTCTTCCCCTTTATATAGCCTTAGGGTGGGGTCTTGCAACCCTTCCCAGACTTAATGGCTTCCTGAGTCTCTGGAATTTCCTTCCTGCACTGCCCACACAGGAAAGGATGTTTATTTCTAGCTCCTTTGAGCTTCCTTACATCCTACCCCCTACTGAGAGGCTGCCTTCCTGTAAACATCCTGAAAGACCCACCCAAGATTACTTGAAAGGTCAAGTTGACATCAAAACTTAACCATCACACCCTCCTTTTAAGGAAAGTATACCAAAAAGCTCCCAAGTAAGGGTCTTGACTGGGGAAAATCCACCTGGTGACTGTTTGGGGTCTTTTATGGGAATTTACCTCATGGGGCTGATCTGGTTGGTCCAGGCGCTTTCCAGTCTTTCAGGAAAGGAAGAAATCCCATTTCCATCTCTAGAAAAGGGGACCCTTCTGACTTTTCTACACTCCAGTGGTGGTTGTGAGAACTTCTTTGAGGAAAAAAGAGAAGGAAAAACCAGGTCCCCCGCCCCAACCATAAGCTCAAGGACATTTCTGGCTTTTCCTTTAGGGGAAGGGGCTTGCTAACCTTAAACTGCATCACACACACACACACACACACACACACACACACACACACACACACAAAGAAAAGGAGGTGGCCACCTTTAATCTCAGCACTTGTTAGGTAGAGGTGGGAGGATTGATGTGAGTTCCAGGCCAGCCTAAGATTACATAGTAAATTCCAAGTCAGCCTGTGAGACCATACCTCAAAAAATCGGGAGAAAAAAAAAGAAGGAAAGATGGACTGAAGGAAGGGAAGGGAGGGAGAAAGAAAAAGGAGAGAGAGAGAGAGAGAGAGAGAGAGAGAGAGAGAGA
>PVHP010037311.1:0-18426 GCA_004024765.1 Zapus hudsonius
CTGTAGGAGGCAAGGCAAAGCTCCAAGTGGGGAGGGGTTAAGGAGGAACTTGGCAACATTGTGTGGGGTCTCTCTCCTAAATTCTCATATTTTCCCTTTTCTTGAGGACACCCCAACTTCTGTTAAGGAATGGGGACGAAGAAGTCTCTCTTATCTTTTTCCTGCTAAATAGGACACGAAGTTATGGCAGTTGGGGGTGCTTCTCAGAGAGGGAGGAGTCCCTACCTAAGGCCCAAGATAGAGACCCATCAATCATACATCACATTGCCAAGATTTTGTCTGTCCTAACATTGTGAGGCAGGAAGTGGGGAGTGTTCCATATAGGGTCCAAGTGGTCCAGTGTAGATGGTGTTGGATTGCTGTCCATCGTGGAAAACTCGAGATCCATCTCCAGAATTGTTTATCGAATGGCATCATAGCATCTGATATGGTCAGAGACTGTTCCTGTATGGCTTAAAAAGCATATGACATATATTAACAGAGTTAGTAAGAAGAGATATATACAGCATTAATCTTAATAACAGTACAAGTGAGCCAGGCGTGATGGTGTACACCTTTAATCCCAGCACTTGGGAGGGAGAGGTAGGAGGATTACCATGAGTTCAAGGCCACCCTGAGACTACATAATGAATTTCAAATCAGCCTGAGCTAGTGAGACCCTACCTCGAAAAACAAAACAAAACAAAACAAAAAAACAAATAACAGCACAAGTGATACCTTGGGCAGCTGTGAGGGCATTTAGAGCCCTGTGATTTTGTATAATCATCTTCCTCATCATTTGAATTTTAGAATTAAGGGGATTTCCCTTAGCAGTATCTTTTCTAATGGATGGAATAAAAACAGACTAGATGATGATATCATTGGAAAATATTCCTAGTCTGCCTGTATTTAAAAGCTTGTAAATTAGTTGAGCATGTTAAGGACCTTATCTTCCCTGTATCTAGGGAAATTTTAAAATATTTTATTTATTCATTTTCAAGCAGAGAGATACAGAGAGAGAGAGCATGAAAGCGAGTACCAGGGCCACCACCTTGTGGGTCTGGCATATGTGGGCACTGGAGAATTGAACCCAGGGCCTTAGGCACTGGAGGCAAGTGCCTCAACCGCTGAGCCATCTCTCCAGCCCGGAAATTTAAAAATACATCCTTTAATCTTCTCTGGGGCAAGCCAGGGACAGAGATTGATGTCATTAAGTCCCTTTAGAGTCAGTGGGAGTTGTTTAGTCTATATTTTAGATCCCATTCTGTAACAAACCATTTTGATGGTTGGAAGCTCATGACATTTAGTCATAGCATTAGAACTATTAAGAGTAGGAGCCAACCTGTTTTAGAGCCTTGTTTTTTTAGAGTTGTTATTATTGTATATCCTGGGTTATAAATTTCTGAGTGTTTAAGACCCAGTATATAGCCAAGATTTAAACAAGTATGTCTTTTTGGTGTCACTGATGGCTCTCCAAGGAGGATTTGGGGTCTGGGAGAAGCACTGTGGCTTCTTCAGCATTATTGCTGTCAGTGAGGATGAGTCCAGGTCGTGCTGACCTTGGCTTTCCCTCCGTTGGGAAGCTGGGAGGACTGTCAGTCCTCAAGTTGACTCTCCTGTTTTTGATTGTACACTGATTTGTTTTTGGGTCTCCTTGTCTTCCTTGTTCAGAAAAACAGGTGACACTCAAGAGAGTCAGTGTATAACATATTAGGGTTGTCCCCTCACCTCCTGTGGCCTTGTGACATGGGAGCAGAGGCCAAAATATTAGCCTATTTTGCTCCATGGCTCCAATTGGATTTGGGCTTTATACAGGTAGACCACACTGAAAGGAACTTGTATTAACCCTGTAGGATAGCTATATCCACATTGACATCTATAATTGACTAGTAAAGCATATGTAACTAAAGAATGGCATAATCTTTAGTCTACCTTGTCTCACCTTGAGTTTACTTATTTGGAACAATTTAGGCCATAACTAAAGTATGAAATTAAGCTCACTTTGATTTTTTAAAAATATCTCATGACTATCAATAAAGACAAAACATATTCTTAGTATTGAAAGCATTTTTAGCAATAAGTCCAAATAAATTGATCTAACCTGGCAGTCATCAGATCAGGAACAGTCAAGCAAGACAGCATCTATGTTTGAAAACATACCAATTACCCAGGAGAGTTTGGAAATTCAAATTGTAGAGGTTGAAATAATTTCCTCAGATGTAGATCATTGTCTGAGCTTGAGGTTGTACCCTGAAGTAGGGAATATATCTTAGAGTTAGTTTGTTTAGAGGCAGTAGACTTGAAGTATCCAACATAAGGCAGTTGTTAAAATAAAATACTAGGTAGAGATTCTGATTACCAACAATAGAGCAGAGTCTGGTCTTTGTCAAATCAGAACAGCTGAGTTTTAATATAACCCTTGGTGAATCTGTTTTTGAAAGAGAAAACATTTGACAACCAGTGTTGTTAGTTTAACTTCAGGCATTAATTAACCTGATGTATAGTAGAGATCTTTATAAACATATGACAATTTTATGTCTTATCCATGACAGAAATTTTATAAAACTTAACTAAGTTATCTCAATATATTTATCTAACAGGAGGATAGAAGCCACAATGGCTGCAATTAAATCTTTAAGTTATATAAGTCTGATGATGACCATTTGATAGCATTAACATGAACAAATAAAAAACCATTTTTAACCCTACAATGTTTTTAGATATGAGAACCTTATTTTAGGAAATTAACCTTAGTAAGCAACTCTTATCTTAAAAACTCAGTTTTTCCCAATAATTAACACATTGACAAAGAAATGTAGTTAGCTTGGATGAATACCTTAAGAGTCCTATTTGTATAGTTCTTAACCCATGAACAATTTAGTGTTCGTGAGCTGTTGATGAGTAGCCTTAATCATTTCACTTTCTGAAGAACAGCTCTATATTCTATGCAAGCCTAATGGTTGTCCCTGTTTAAGTATCCTTTTTCCTTAAACCACGGACTGATTAATATCGCTAGGGCTAGAGAGTTAGGAGTCATCGAGCCAAAAACTGTAACTGGAGTGATCAGGTCCAGTGACAGCAGTGGTCAGTTTTTTTTTTTTTTTTTTTTTTTGGTTTTTCGAGGTAAGGTCTTGCTCTAGCCCAGGCTGACCTGGAATTCACTCTGTAGTCTCAGGCTGGCCTTGAACTCACGGCGATCCTCCTACCTCTGCCTCCCAAGTACTGGATTAAAGGCGTGTGCCACTACGCCCAGCTCAGTGGTCAGTTTTGACAGTTTTACAAGCAAAGGAATAGTTGTATTCTGTTTTATAAAAAAAGTTAGGTTAGAGAATTATTCGGTATTTAAAATTGACTTGTGGTAGTCACTCTTTTTCTAAAGCTTGTTGTGACCAGTCTTTTTGACAAAACCCAAAATTAATTTTCTTATTAAAAGAGACCAAGCAAACACCTTTGGAAATATTATATCTAGTATAAAAATTTATAATTGGAGCCTTTACCAAAATTTAGGAGTAGATTATTGTGTTCCTACGAATGCCAAATGAATATAACCATTGATAAGTATCTTTAACCATTGAACAACCTGATCCTTAACATAGACTTATTTGTAAAACATTTGAGGGTATTCTCTCCCCTCCTTTTATTTATAAACAAGCAGAAAACATATAGCATTACAGTAGTTAATGTCTCTAAGCATTGAGTAATAGATGAAAAAACCTTATGTCTTTCTCTTTATTGACTCAGTTTACCCATATAATCATTGACTTTTGCACCATAAAGAAGATAAATCTCCTTGTGTTATGATTTTCCCTTATATTCGTCATTAACCAGAGGGCCAGTCTGGTTTATGAGGAAGCAGAGCGGGAGTCATCCAAGGGGAGTCGGTGGCATTGTGAAAGGAGCCAGTGGGGTGGAGGGCAAAGAGAGGGGATGGGAGCTGGCACCACTTGCCATTTTGATGCATGTAAGTACCAAGGCTTGTGAGTGTCATTCTCTAATGGGTATTGAGGCCAGATTTGAATTGGGAGCTGAAATCAGTTTTGGGATGAAGCTTGACAATTTGGAACCCATTTTGGTAGGACTGTGACGATGTGCCCATTGCCACTACCTGGGATGTCTCACAAGCTTAGGGAGGGTTAGGAAGAAGCCTGAGACTTAAGAGGGGGCATCCCCAGGCTCATAACTTTCTGAGTGTTTGTGGGCCAGCAAAAGGGAGGAGCTCCCTGAGCCTTCTGGGGTCCACAAACAAAGAGAAGCGTGAAAGATTGAGACTTGTGTCAGGGCGCCATCTCCACGAGCTGTGGCAAAGGGTTGGTTACCTGTCCTGAAGGCTGGAGAGTGCCATTGATGCGAAGAGTGGCCTCCTTGTCTGGGGCTCAGAGTCTGGGGGAAGGGGAAAGACAAGGATATGAGAGAGAGAGAGAGAGAGAGAGAGAGAGAGAGAGAGAGAGAGAGAGAGAGAGAGAGAGAGAGAGAGAGAAGGAGGGAGAGCCACTTTGTGCATCTGTCTTTACGTGGGTACTGGGGAATTGAACTAGAGTTAAACTCAGGTCACTTGGGTCGTTAGGTTCTGCAGGCAAGTGCCTTAATTACTGAGCCCTCACTTCAGCCCTTTAATTCTATTTTAACATGTTTAGTTGGAAAAGCATATTCTAAAGCTTTATGAATATTTCTTATTATAAAGTGGGAGTCTTGAGTCTTTGGAATTATTCTAATACTGCTCTCTACTTCTTATTAGCACTGCACTTATGCAACCCAAAATTGAGACTTTTTTTCACTCTAATAGATATTTATTAAAGTATAACAAATTTCATTGTTGAATTTTTCCCTGTGTCCTTTTCATTCATTCTTACAGTAATTGAAGATTTACATTATGTATGAGGTACCAAGGTAAACAAACATTCCTGTTTTATTTGAATGATATGTTATTTCTTTAATTTTCTTTTTTTTTGGGGGGGGGACTGACCTAGAATCCACTATGTACTCTTAGGTTGCCCTCAAACTCATGGTAATCCTCCTTTCCCTACCTCCCAAGTGCTGGGATTACAGGCATGTGCTATCACAGTGGCCTCTCCTCTATTTTAATGTCATATCTTTTTTCTTCTTCTTATAAAGGTCTTGTTTAGGTAGCTCAGCCACTGTGAGGTCATAGATACAATGGCCATTTTGTGTCTGGAAAACAGCATTGTAAGCACTCCTCCCCTACATTTGGCTCATGGCAGTTTTTCTGCTTTAGCATTGAACTTGCAGCAATCCTGCTTCTGCACAGGCATGCACTACTATGCCGTGTGGAAAAAAACAACGGCTTTGTGTGTTTAGGTATATGTGTGTATGGTGTTTATGCATGTTTGTATATGTGTGGGCACATGTGTACATGCATGTGTGGTATGTAGGCTAGAAGACAACCTTGGGTATCATCCTTAGGAACACTATCCATTTTCTTTGAGACAGATCTATAGTTCATTAGTTAGGCTGAACTGTCTTTTTTACTTTGTTACATTAATCTCTTTTTCTTTTTTTAATATTTTATTTATTCATTTTCAAGCAGAGAGAGAGAGAGAGAGAGAGGGAGAGAGAGAGAGAGAGAGAAAGAGAGAGAAAGAGAGAACGAGCAGCACCAGGGCCACCACCTTGTGGGTCTGGCTTATGTGGGGCCTTAGGCACTGGAGGTAAGTGCCTTAACCGCTGAGCCATCTCTCCAGCCCTAATCTCTTTTTTCATCCTCTATGCTGTTACTTATATTTTAAAAGTAGGCATTTTCTGGTTGTTAAACCATCACTGGGTTGACAGCATACTTTGTTAATACCGATAGTATAAAATGCTCAAGTTCACCTTATGCAACTCCCAGCTGGCTGGCCAGAGGTCTTGCTCTGGACATACCAAGCTTTAGTGCAGATATATGACTCCTAGATACAGGCTTGCACTTAGATTCCTTAAAACTACACCCTGTTAACCTGACTGGCTATCTCTGTATTCACTGCTGAGTAGCTGAGCTAAACTCTAGTCCACTTAGCTCTTACCTGTCTGAGAACTTTAGTTTTCGTGATCAGTGTTTTTAGAAAGGAAAAAACAAGACATAATTCTGCTAGAGTCATGCTTGCATAAGGTTTAACTTCTTTTCAGCATTGTCCCTTCTCTCTCAAAAACAGATAATATAGAAGTCAGAATTGTGGAAGGAACTGGTATAAAAGCAAACTAGCCGCTTCCTCTCTCACGAAGGACCTAGCTCTTTGTGACTCCAGTTACCAAGATGCCTCATTAGCCATGTCCTTCCTCTTTGAGTAACTGATCATTCTAGACGTACCATGTATAGGGAGATAAAAGCTAGCAGGGCAGTGTGTAGTGACCAGTCCTGAAGAGGAGCAAATATAAAAAAAGGGAGAGAAAAATAATACAAAAAAGGGAAAAGAGAAGAAAAAAATCTGTCTTGCTGTCTAGTGCTCAATTTTAAATATAAACACATACATAGCAAATACAAATGTAAATAAGCATAAATTTTAAATACAAATGAAAATATAAACATGTTTTTTGTGAACCACAAAAATTTATATTGCTATCTTAGTCATAGCAGGACTGCAGATAAGTCTTACTACACACTTCAGATGGTGTGACCAAAAAAATGCCTTAAGGTACCATAGAAGAAGAAAGTACTGAAGGCAGACCTGAAGTGATAAAGAAAAGCATTAAAATATTGTTCTGCATAGAAATACAGTATATCACACTCCCTAGAATCCTAACTTATATTTTTAAAACATCAGTAAAAGTGTATTTTCATTTCCCACCACATGCCTTTCATGGTGAGGCTGTGCCTCTGAGACCCAGGTTGACAGGCTGCTTCTCCTTGGAACAATGTTTAATACCCAAGAACCCAATTTTTTTTTTTTTTGGTTTTTCGAGGTAGGGTCTCACTCTAGCCCAGGCTGACCTGGAATTCACTATGTAGTCTTAGGGTGGCCTTGAATTCATGGTGATCCTCCTACCTCTGCCTCTTGAGTGCTGGGATTACAGAAGTGCACCACCATGTCCGGCCAATTCTTTTATCAGTTTCTTGTTTGCTTGCTTGACAGATCTTGCTATGTGGCCTAGGCTGACATGGAACTCAATCCTCTCAGCCCCCCCCCAAGTGCTGGGATTATGGATATGAACCACCATATCCACCTTGTAATTCATTCTTATGATATTTCCTCTGAGCTCCGGTGTGAACTTCAGGCTCTCAAGGACTATCCATCTTATCATGATACCTTTCTCAATAGACTTGTCTTTGTTACAGCAAAAGCAGGACAGTGCCAGCTAATTACCCACTGTCACCCTGATGTGTGGCTTCACATCATTTCAGAATGCAGCTATTAGGGACCTCATTACAAATAAGTCCCAGGGTAAAATCTTTGCTAGACAAGTGTGTGGACCAGAGTTCAGATCCCCAGCACCCACCCAAAGATAGCACTGCTTCATGCCAAACCTGATTCTCTCTCACCTTTTAGAAGTTATTAGATTAGCCATGAGCTTCACTTTGGTTTTCCTCTCTGAAGAATTATTCAAATATATATATACACACGCACATACACATACAGTTATTGATTATATTCATCTATTATTTACCTAACTTACATAGTTTTTCATATTTACTTGCAGTAATTATTAATTGAATAAATGAATGTGAACTATTTAGGAATCACTTTTTTCACAAATGGCTTCTTACCAAGACTTTCAAAGACTTCCATCCAATAGTTTTAGATAAAAACAAAACAAACAAAAAAACCAATCTGCTTCTTTCCAGAGTTCTAAACATCTATAACATATTTTAGTCTTGTTTATAGCAGTAATAAAATGTATCCTCACAGTTTTTCCTTTGGTAAGTTCATTGTTTCCCCTACAAATCACAGGAGTTCTTTGTCTATTATGAATATTATAAAATGATCACTTTGTCTTCAAAATACTTCTGCCTTGTGTATTTAAATTTTTTTCCTTTATGTGTTTTTTCCATACCAAAATATAAGATGCCTATACAGTCAGAGGTATTGTTAAAATGAGAACACTGTTCTCACCTCAAAGGAATTGAGAGATAATTCATTCTGGAGCCAAATATGAGTAATTGTGATTAGAGAACACAGACTCACGTTATCCCAAATTCCGTGTTCCAATATGACAATAATTTTTTGAAACTTTAATAGTAATAGAACAAAGAAAGTCATGAATCAAGACACTGTTTAGATTCATTGGTGGGTATATCTAATCAGTGGGTTATGGAAAACTAGAGAAAAGACTTACAGGCTTCAGATGCTATCTTAATATGTGCTTAGCCTTTTTTTAAAATTTTATTTGCGGTGGCCTAGCCACCGCAAATAAATTCCAGACATCTGCTCTTCTTTGTGCATATTTTACTTGGGTACTGGAGAGTCAAACCCAGACCATCCAGCTTTGCAAGCAAATGCCTTTAAGGGCTGAGACATCTCCCTCACCAGACAGTTGTGCCAAGGTAGCTCTACTGCCTGAAGTAGTGCCAAACAGTGCCACCTGCTGGGGACCAAGTGTTCAAACACAAGAGCCAACTGTAGACATTTTACATCCAAACTAATAGAACTGCTATAGACACAAGTCAGATTAGTTCCTGTCGACCACATTCCTGCAAATCAACTTCTATGGTTTTCAATACGTTTTTCTCAATTAAAGGTTATTTGTAAACATTTGCTAGGAACATGTTTTATGTGTATGTGTAGGTTCCAACCAGGTGACAATCTTTTTACTCTTTTATGTGTATGAATTAGAGTACCAGGGAACATAGGAGTATAGCCACACTACAGGAAGGTCAGACTTTTACCATCTGGCAGGGGAAGCAGAAATTCAGCATTTACAAGCTATTGTATAGTTCACATCCCTTGACTAAGAAGGTAATTTCACAAGTAAGGAAATCCAAGAAAAGATTGCCTAATTTAGACGATCACTTCTTTCACTTTCTCTAACCACTCCTATGAATGCTTTGTTATTAATCACAAATCATCAGTAATTTCTATTCTTGATTTATAATGCGTCTAAGAGCTACAGTTTCTGCTGTAGTTTTTTTTTATTTTTTTATTTTTTATTTTTTTTTCTGCTGTAGTTTTATCTGGTTTTTAAAGATGGGGTCTGGCCATGTGGCTCAGGCTGGTCTCAAATTTGTAATCTTCCTACCTCAGCCTTCCATGTGCTGAATCATAGCTAATGTGCCACCATGCCTGACTCACTGCCATGGTTTTTATTCATTTTTGTTCATCTTAGTCTAGGGTAGCCTATGATAACAGATAGCCTCTAACATTTCAGGGATTTAGGAAACTAAGAAATGTCGTTATCATTCAGAAGGCCCCTTTCTGAGGGCCTTGCTAGTCTTTTCGCAGAGGCAAACAGTAAACTGTAAATTATGCGCTGGCTCTCAAAGCTTCTCTTGACAGTGGCACTTGCTATACCTTCCACAGCTTCGAGGGGAAGTTTCATGGCAGGGAGGCGTGGTGGCAGGAGAGGAAATCAAAGCCACTGTCACATTGCCGCACAGCCAGGAAGCAGAGAGGGAATCACAGGTGGAGCTAGGCTATAAAACCTCAGGCTCCCCCAGTGACCCACTTCCAGCAAGGCTTCTCCAAAGGTTCTACAATCTTCCCAAACAGCACCTCTTTGTTGAGGACCAAATGTTCAAACACACGAGCCCATCTGGGACATTTTGCATTCAACCCACAATAACCCCTTTCCAGCTTTGGAGGTCTAGAAAACAATTTGTGGCCAGTTATTATAAAGAGGAGTGATGTAATCTAGTTCCCAAGCGTTTGTCAGAATCCAAAATGCTGTCTCCCTCCTCTCTCATCTCTTGCCATTTGTGGGGTGAGTTCTCTCATCTCTTGCCATTTGTGGGGAGAGTTCAGAGGAAGTGGTTTCTCCAAGACTAGTGATGTATCTATCTAGGAGAACCTCAACTGACCAGAAACATCTACTTTGAACATGAGTTGGAACAAATGAACCTCTGCTGTGTTAAAATATTAGCATTTGGGCTGGAGAGATGGCTCAGTGGTTAAAGCATTTGTCTGCAAAGCCTAATGCCCCAGGTTTGATTCCCCAGTACCTAGTGATGCACAAAATGGAACATGCACCTGGAGTTTGTTTGCAGCGGCTAGAGGCCCTGGTGTGCCCATTCTCTCTCTGTCCTTTCAAATAAGTAAAACTTTTTTTTTTGTGGTGCTGAGGACCGAACCCAGGGCCTTGTGCTTGCTAGGCAAGCGCTCATCCACTGAGCTAAATCCCCAATCCCAATAAAACTTTTAAAAAACCTAACATTTAATGGTCCTTTGTTACTGTGTTTTCCTATCCTGACTGGTACAATTTTGTTTTGTGGTTTATTCAGTCATGCACATTCTATACATTTAATAGCCAAGTGGCTAAATATAATATTATTTTAAAATGCTGGAAATACATGTGTATTTCTACTACAAAGCTATAAATATGCAACTAGACTAATAACATTTTGTTATCACCAATTAATTGTAATTTAAGTGGTCTTATATAGCTAGTGGCTACTATTTTGGACCATAGAGTCTTAGGAAGTAAAAAGCTTTTTCTCTGTGTGATGTATTAGAAATCTTTCCACTTTCTCAGCAATTTAACATGAAACATTTTATCTGTTCACCTTTTGGAGATGATTAGTAGTCACAAATGGACAAAAAGTAATTACATTTTCATGTAGCGTTTTGCAGGTGACAGTTGTGACTCTGGCACGTTAAAGTTCTTTCCTAGCCCAACTTGACATGAGGGGTTATGTTACTAGCATCCACTCTGAAGTACAGGAATAAAAATGAATATACATTTTTGACAAAGTATAATTGTGGTTTTTACTGACAGAAATTTAAAATGATAAAGACCACACTAACTTTTATACTTTTTCATTGCAAAAGTTTGTGAGATGTGTTAGAATTGACAATTTTGCAAATGTACCTTTTCTTAAATATCTGTTTAATTTATGGGTAAATTAGAGGTCTTAGAAGCTATTTATAGGTGTTATAAAATTTTATATATATATATATATATATATTTTTTTTTTTTTTCGAGGTAGGGTCTCACTCTAGTCCAGGCTGACCTGGAATTCACTATGTAGTCTCAGAGTGTCCTTGAACTCACGGCAATCCTCCTACCTCTGCCTCCCAAGTGCTGAGAATAAAGGCGTGCACCACCACGCCCGGCTAAAATGATTTATATTTTTAAGAATTATTACAAAACAAAAATTGAGTGATGTTATAAAAATATTGGATTAGGAAACAAAATATTTGTTATGTTTTTCACTTTCTTACTGACTATATGAATTTAGGCAGATTATTTGTACTGACCGGAACTCAATTTTTTTGACAGTGAGTTTGTAGGTTTAGATTACTCATCCACTCTACAGTTCTTAACAACTTCTTAGTCATTCATGCAATGTGAGATATTAGAACTGAGCCTGTTTGTGTCAACATAACTGAATTCTTTGTTCTGAGAAGTACTTGCCTGGTGTCATAGCCACACGCCGCTGGGATGAATCTCCAAATCAGGCACAGTTTTGGGAGGAAAGTATTTACTAAAGTAACAGATCCAGGGGAAGTTAAGGAAAGGTTGGCCCCCTTACACAGATCCAAGCAGAGACAGAGGCCCAGCACCTCCAGAAGCCAGCAAGCACACCGTAACACTGTAACTCACATAACAACAGGATTGCCATACTTGAGTTCCAGCTACTCTTTTGCTTATGTATCCTTAGAATTTTGCATCCAATTTAGAAATACATCAGGGCCAGACCCCAGGAGGCCAGGCTAAAGTGAGACCTCCTCCAGCCAGAAGGCTGGAGACAATTTATTATTATTATTTTTTGTTTTTCGAGGTAGGGTCTCATTCTAGCCCAGGCTGACCTGGAATTCACTATGTAGTCTCAGGGTGGCCTCGAACTCACAGCAATCCTCCTACCTCTGCCTCCCGAGTGCTGGGATTAAAGGTGTGCACCACCATGCCCAGTGCTGGAGACAATTTATAATCTTTAATATACCTATAACTCTTTTGGGGAACATGCATTCAAACTACCACAATCCACCTCTGGCCTGCAATAGAATTATAACTGTCTATATTTTGTTTAGTTTAACTTTAAAAGTCCCAGTCTTATTTGAAAGTTGATTGCCTTTTAACTCTAAATTTTGTAAAATCAAAACAAGTTACGGCCTTTTAACATAATGGCACAGAGTAAACATTTTCAACTGCCGTAAGGCATAACAAGGAAAGACTGGCCAATGCAAACTCAACAAACATCAGCAAACATCCACATCTACAGTCTAAGTTCCATAGCACAACTGGTGACTGACCGTCTCCGGATTTTTAAATTTTGTCCCTCCTGACAAAGTGAGACCTCCTCCAGCCAGAAGGCTGGAGACAATTTACAATCTTTATTTTTTTTAAAACTTTTTTCTTTTTTAAAATATTTTATTTATTCATTTTCAAGCAGAGACAGAGAGGAGAGAGAGAGAGAGAGAGAGAGAGAGAGAGAGAGAGAGAGAGAGAGAGAGAGAGAGAGAGAGCGCACGCACTAGGGCCACCACCTTGTGGGTCTGGCTTATGTGGGTCCTGGGGTATTGAACCCGGGGCCTTAGGCACTGAAGGCAAGTGCCTTAACCGCTGAGCCATCTCTCCAGCCCTACAATCTTTAATATACCTATAATTCTTTTGGGGGACATGCATTCAAACTACCACACCTGGGAAGATAGTAAGTTAATAAATAGCTTCAGTGTTTAGGAAATTCTCCCAAATCAATTTATTAGGACAAACAGCCTTCTTATTATTGTTCACCTGGACAAACAGCATGACAAGTATGTGGGAGGATGACTGCATTGTGGCATTGAAGGTGAATTCTGCGCAAGTGTTTTTATTTATTTTATCTAACTTGGAATAAACTGTCTTAGTAGGCACTTTTTCCTATCATGGCACTGTAGTTTACATATTGGTGAGGTTAATTGTAACAAGATTAGTGAAGTTATAGACATTGAGTTGGTATAACAGTTTGGGTGAGTAGAATTAATTTTCTATATCAAACATAGTTTACCACTTTATAAAAAAATGTTTATAATAGCCATGCTAAGAAGTTCACTTTTTGGTAACTTTGTCTTAAGGTTATAGGTGAACTCATCTGCAATTTAAACCCTAACCTACTAGATTTTTAGTGTCAGGCATTAATTTGCTCCTAGTGATCACCAGTACTACAAAAACTATAGTAGGGGGAGGCAGCCAACTCAGTTTCAGCTTGATTTCTCAGTGTCCTGCAACATGTGGTATCTTTAGCAACAGAATGTTATTGTCTAGTTCTGGTGGGAAACCAGTTAGAATTATATTGCTTTGGAGGGCCTCATGGGCCTCCTTGACCAACAACTCTCTGGGAGGTATCCCACTCTTACTTAGCATTGGGATTTTCATATAACAATCTACAGCTTCTAGATGTAGCATCCTCCATCTCTGGAGGGTACTTCTGTATGGCTTATTCATATTGTCTTTAGTTTTGGTTAACCCTACTCTATTCCCTCCTCTCGTCCATTCCCCCTTGGGCTTTTCTCTCCCTCTACTTATATATCTGATTTCTACTTTTTAAACCCTCTCCTCTTCTCCCTGCTATTGGGCCCTGACCTTTACTACTGACTTTAATTCCAACTTACATATACATATAAAAATTATCCTGAAAAAAATTTTTTTTTTGTGGTAGGGTCTTGCTCTAGCCCAGGCTGATCTGGAATTCACCATGTAGCTCAGGGTGGCTTCGAATTTACTTCGATTCTCCTACCTCTGCCTCCCCAGTGCTGTACCACTAATGCCTGGCTTATCCTGAATTCTTTCTTTCTTTTTTTTTTTTGCCAGGGGGGGCTTCTTTTCAGTTTATTGCATGTCTAAGTTAAAAGCAGACCCCAAATGGTTACATTATTCAAGCTGTGAGGTTTTTAAACTTGTGACAAGGGACAGAAGGGAAATTGTTCTTATTGCAAGGAAATCCTCACTTATTCTTCAGAGAGCCACAAGCACTTAAAACCCGTGAACCTTTAGCTGATCGTTCTTAGCCAGTCCAGTCTTTTTTAGGAACTGGCATATGTTTTTGTGTTGGTCACCCTGTAGCTGAATTACTTCTCCATATTCTGGATGCTCAGTTATAGTACCGTTGTCTACAGCCATACCACCCTGAACGTGCCCTGTCTCGTCTCAATTACAGTACCATTACAGGCAGATTTCTTCTTAAATGCCTTCACTAGTTTCTTTTTATCATAATCATCAGCAATCCCTTGGACATTAGGAAGGGTCTTCTTGCCGATTCTGTGTTGAATTTTTTAACTTTTTTATTGGAATAAAATTATATATATTAACAAAACAATATGCTCAGTATCATAAGTTATTAGAGAAAACCATTGAAACCAGGATGACATTCCCTTTTATGCCTTATATATTCTCTCCCCCATGGCTCTTACATTCTTCCTGCCACCACTTCCACAAATTTCCCTGAGCCATGGTGGGTGAGTTTAAATTTTGTATAGTTATTAAGGTTTTAAGAGTCTCTGAATTTGTGTTTTGGACAACTTTAGGCACCCTTGGTGCCTGTCTCCATTATCCTTCCCTAGGATATCTGCCTTGCTGTGGGACTTTCTCTTTTGCTGTTCTTCCCAATTCCTTAGAGGTTACATTAGGGCTCTAAATGGTGAGTTTGAGGTGGTTGGTCTCCTGTTTGGGTACCCCCCCCCATCAACTCAGGTTCACTTGGTGGAGTTCAGTTGTCCACAGTTCTCCTTGATTTCTTTCTTTTTTTTGGGGGGGGGGAGTTTCGAGGTAGGGTCTCACTCTAGCCCAGGCTGACCTGGAATTCACTATGTAGTCTCAGGGTGGCCTTGAACTCATGGCGATCTTCCTACCTCTGCCACCCGAGTGCTGGGATTAAAGGCGTGCGCCACCACGCCCGGCTTGTTCTTCTAGATTTCTGAAAAATACAAACAGAATCTCCAGCAGAGAGTGAAATCATTATTGCTCAGTTGAAACAAATATTGCTAGTTTGGTGAGCATTTGAAAGGTGTAGCCTTTCTGAGGACCTATGGCTAGTGAGGACTTACCCTTGGAGATTGGGTTCTTGGTCCCCATTCAAGGTTGCCTTGGACCCCTGTACCAGTCAAGGGTTCCCTGCCACTGAGCAGATCTCATAGCCAATTAACCAGCTGTTGATTACCTACCTAGGTTGAGTGCCACGATTGCACAGTTGGGTACTTCTTGTCTTTCTTGTCTGTGCCTTATAGCAGTATGTTCTGCATTCTCAGGCCTTCGGTCAGTATAGCTTGAGGATGTCCCCTGGTTTCTCAGAATATTGTTGGTCTGCTTCCCCTGGCAGCTTGTGCAACGCCTTCTGACATTACACAGGCTAGCCTTCTGGGAGCTGGCTTCCTTTCCAGATTCAGCCGGGTCTCTCAGTGTTATATGATAGCAGTCTTTGGAATCTTCAGCAATAAGGTCTTTTGCCTGAGGTGGGTATTCAGGGGCTGTGACAAAAGTTTGTCTTATTTTAGGGACCTGCCTAAAATTGTGGGCAGTACCTACTTACTGGATCGGAGAGCCAAAGGTCAGCATCATTTGTACTATAAGTAGGCTTCCACCCCCTTTCTTTGGGGCCCTTGTTACCATACTATGCCCCCAGCTACCTCAGGAACTTGTACAGAAGAAAGGATTCTATGGGGTCAGATTCTTTTTTTTTTTTTTCTGAGGTAGGGTCTCGCTCTAGTCCAGGCTGGCCTGGAATTCACTATGTAGTCTCAGGGTGGCCTTGAACTCATGGTGATCCTCCTACCTCTGCCTCCTGAGTGCTGGGATTAAAGGCGTGTGCCACCACACCCGGCGTGGTTTTCTCTTTTAAGAGTATTGTTCATAATTGTTCTGGGTTTATGGTTAATGTATAAAAGAGCTTATTCAATAAATTCTTTCTTGGAGAGTATTTGTGGAATATTTTTTTCTAGAAAGATGACAACATGAATTTTGATTGGCTCATTAACACTGAACTATTTCTTAATATGATTTGTCTAAATAATGGCACCATAAAGCAGCTGGCAATATTTTTAAAGTTTTCTTTTAACTTGTACATTTTTGAAAGATATTTAAATTTTTCATATCCCTTATAATTTGATTTGAAGAGTCCAAGGATGCAGCTTAGGGTGATAGCATATGTTTAGCATGAGTGAGGGCACCCTCAAATTGGATTTAAATTCTTTTGAACACTAGTCAGAGCTTCTAGACTCTCACTTATGTGTATATATTTTTATGTATTTATTATTTTACTTTCTGGATCTGCAGGTATTTCAGAGTATTTTTTTATTTGTAAACTCAAACAAAACATTTGTTGATGTCTGTTCAGTAGTTCTGAGGTACATATCATTGTGCATTTTTCTCTTTCCAAACATTGTATAGGCGTTTGGGCAGTCCTTCTCCATTCACCGTAAAGTGGCTGAGGATGGAGAGACTCGGGAGGAAACACTTCTGCAGGAGTCTGCATCAAAGGAAGCTTACTATCTGGGCAAGATCTTGGAGATGCAGAATGAGCTAAAGCAGAGCCGGGCTGTGGTCACAAACATCCAGGCAGAAAATGAAAGGCTTGCAGCTGTCGTACAGGATCTGAAGGAGGTGAGCAAACCATTTCCCTGTGAGACTTGTATGGGAAAGTGAGATAAGAGGAAGTCTTCTCTGTGGGAAAGTGGAATAAAATTTTTACTTATCAGAAGAGATATGTTAAGCAAGAAGCACATGTTACTGATGCTAGCTATTCTTCTGCTTTTTTATTTATTTATTTATTTTTAAAATATTTTATTTATTCATTTTCAAGCAGAGGCAGACAGAGAGAGAGAGAGAGAGAGAGAGAGAGAGAGAGAGAGAGAGAAGAGTACCAGGGCCACCACCTTGTGGGTCTGGCTTATGTGGGTCCTGGGGAATTGAACCCGGAGCCTAAGTCACTAGAGGCAAGTGTCTTAACCGCTGAGCCATCTCTCCAGCCCTATTCTGCTTTTTAAGCAGGATGGTAGCCTTTTCTAAGATGAGTTTTTCTTTCTATTTTATGGGCTATTATGGGTTGAGTATTTAGGAATTGGTCTTGCTAGTTTTGCCAAGGTTTTCAAACAAAATATGATGACCTGCCGGGCGTGGTGGCGCATGCCTTTAATCCCAGCACTTGAGAGGCAGAGGTAGGAGGATCGCCGTGAGTTCAAGGCCACCCTGAGACTACAGAGTGAATTCCAGGTCAGCCTGGACTAGAGTGAGACCCTACCTCGAAAACAAACAAACAAACAAACAAAATGATGACCTTAGCACTGCCTCCCCATTGCCTGTTTGAATACAAAGTGGAGAAGAATGGTGGGCCTTAATGTTCTGTGTGATGCGAATTCAAAACGACCATGTTAGAGCAGGACATGCCTCATGGGGGAGTGGGATCTCATGATAGTGTTCTGGGACTGGTGATGCAGAACCCTCACCTGGTTATAAAGAATGCAGCAAATTACAGCTGGAATGAATTAAAGAAAGTAATATCTAACAGTCCTTGACTATTTTTTATCAGTTTTTTTTTAAGGCAGCATATCATGAGCTGTGTTATTTTCAGATTTGTTAGTGGAAGGATGGGGAACAGTAATGCCCCAAGTCAGTTTCATCCATCAAACTACTTTCGAAGTGTTTTTGGAAACATATTAGATCAGTGATTCTTGTGCATATGAAGAGCAGAGGAATATTTTATCACATGCATATGTTAGGCACATGTGAGCTCTATAGACATTCACATGCCATTAGGCATCTATACCCATGTAGCAGTGACTGATGATTACCAGGGCAATAATCAAGTGGGTTCATTAAGTGAGAAGTTTAGTAATGAAAAAATATATGTAATGAAAAAATGTTCAGTATTCTGGAACAAGACAAATAATCCCTTCTTTCCAATATTGTAAAATACAAGAGAAGTAGTATCCTCAAAATTAGTGATTTGGGATAGGTGTGGTGGTTTATGCCATTAGTTCCAGAACTCAGGAGGCAGAGGTAGGAGGATCACTGAGTGAGTCTGAGGCCAGCCTGAGACTACAGAGTGAGTTCAAGGTCAGCCTGGCCTAGAGTGAAATCCTACCTTGAAAAAAACAAAAAGTTAGTGACATGACAAATAGAGTTCTGTGATTATGAGACATAAATTGTCCAAAATTGATTCAAATTTAATAAGCAATTTACATTTTGTATATCTATATAATAAAGATATTTATCTTTAAGTGAACTTTATAAATAAATTAAAGATATTCAAATAAAGATATTTTAAAATAAATTTTAAATAAAGACATTTAAAAATAAATTTTAAATAAATTAAAGATATTTAAATAAAGATATTTATATATTATAATAAAGATATTTATAATATAGATATACATTTTGTATATCTATGTAATA
>PVHP010037313.1:0-17413 GCA_004024765.1 Zapus hudsonius
TTCCCACTAGGTCCTGTCACCTTCAGAGCTATATGCTTTAGACTAACTTTTCAGTACCAGTCATAAATTCCCTCCTGTGAGAGGCCTCAAATCTAATCAGAGAGCAGTTGATTACCCTCATGACAGTTATGTCACTATTGTGCCAATGGGCACATCTTGCCTGACTGGTCATTTGTGTAGTTCAACCCACAAAATTTTAAACAATTTACCTCCTCCTCTCTACTCTTCATTTTCTTCTTATAATGTGGATGTATAAAAATTGCTGTCTTTAACTGATTCATTATTTAAAACTCACACCTACTATTTTGACAATCTGTGATATTCATTGATTTTTACAATCTACAGGCCATCTATATACATCACCAGAGACTGTATAAGTAGTTAGAGAAGACTTTAAAAATGAATAATTCACCATGCTTCAGGCAAGTAATTAAGAGCTGTAATAATGTTGAGATATGAGTAATTTTATGTACTTTTTATTACCTTGATTTCTGGGGGTTTTTTTTCTTGGTAAATACAGCAATTATTCAAGCAGCTCAAAATGTCATGTGAAAATGTCAGTAAATAACAGTAACCAATCTAGCTTTTAAGTGAGTCCCCACCAAGGCATCATGCAAACAGCAATTTTCTAGAATCAACATGTGAAAAACATCAGGCTATTGGAGGATTCGGGGGTGGTTTCCAGCCTGAAAAGTGGCCTATTTGAGAAGGAAAAAAAAATCATCTCCAGGAAAGAATTAACAGAGCAACTTTTGTTGTTAGTAAAGCGAGTTTCTGGGATTCTAAGTGTTTCTTTTTATAAATATTGAAAGAGAAAAATTGGGTTAAGCCCGATGGTAGTTTTGCTATTAGCTCCAATGGAGATCTTTAGGCCAGTTTGGGCCTCTAAATAAAAGACACCATCATGTGGGGACCACACAGAGTACTAACAAGAAAATCTGCCTATTTTCCCCTGAGGGAGCTGGACCTGACCTAGCCAAGCATCCTCTGAATGAGCAAGGCCTGTCCTGGAAAGATGCGTGCAGTGGACAGGAGGAGCTGAAGTCCACTCAGTGTTCTCTGCACAGAAGCAAGAAGCAGCAGCAGAAAAAGCCTCTCCTGGAGTGAGAATGTAACTAAGCTTGTTGTGAGGCTGCAAAAACGGTATTCCAAATCCCACCTGGGACCCACCTCCCACTCACTCATGCAGCTACCCAACCATTGATTTCCATGATTGCAGTAAATGCCTCTCCGTTGTGTCCACATGATCCCAAGTTCCTCCTGTAGAAGTCCCCACATGCAGGTTAGTCTTTCCCTTGTGCCTAAGATTCAGCTTCTCCCAGTAGAGTCGCCGGCTAGAACTAACCCCAGATGTGCTAGGCTGAAACCATGAGTACTTGGAACATGATCCAGTCATTGAATGTTTTAAACTGTAGCTTATGTGGTAAGTGCTGATATGTGAAAAATTATTAAAGTAACAACTGCTTTTAAAAAAATAAAACTAACATATGTGAACAGAGATTTTACTGGGGTCCTGAAGATATGTAGCCTTTTAACATTTGTGATTAAAGCTTAAATATAACTTTTGGGAAGAAGTGCCCTATTGGAGAGAATTGTTGGAGTTTCTGAACATTGAATGATGCATTTATTTACTGTCTTCAAAAACTCAAAAAAATAACTGTCTACAAAGCAGTATTCAAAGTCTTCCATACTAAAATAAAAACAAATTATCTAGGTGTAGTGGTACATGCCTGTAATTCCAACACCTGGGAGGAGGTCCAGAAGTTCAAGTCAAACCTTGGCTCTATAGGGAGATGGAAACCAGCCTAGACTTCATGAGAGGCTGTCTGAACTTCAGCACTTTGGAGGATAAGCCAGGAAAATTGTGATTCCAAGGCCAGCCTGGGCTACCAATGAGGCCCTGTCTCAAAAAAAAATATTCTATACATGAACATAAAAATGAATTGCTATGTTAATGGCAATGCTAGCACAGCATATATAGGATATGTCTTCAGTGACATCCAAGAGTCCAATATGGCCCCCTATATCCCATGGGCTGGTCCAGCAGGCCCAAGGGCCCCCAGTGGGCTGGAGAGAGGGAGGAGGGAAATGGGGGTACCATCATAAGACTCGCTCATGCAATGCATGTAATTATTGGCAATAAATATGAATATAAAGAATGAGGCATCTCACTGAAAAGATGTCCAAGGCTAAATAAAAGGGAAAAGGTTTGACTGTGTGTGGTAGTTTGAATAGATGTCCACCAATAGAAGTAAAGGTTTATTGTAATTGTGAATTGTCTCCAGCCTTCTGGCTGGAGGAGGTGTCACTTTGTCCTGGCATCCTGGGGTCTGGCTCTGAGGTATTTCTAAATTGGATGCAAAATTCTAGGGATACATATGCAAAGAGCAGCCAGTCCTACTATTTTGTGAGTTACAGTGTTGGAGTTGCTTGCTTGCTTTTGGAGGTGCTGGGCCTCTGTCTCTCTGCTTGGATCTGTGAAAGAGGGCCAGTCTTTTCCTTCATATTTGGAACTTTCCCTGGATCAGTTATTTCAATAAATACTTTCCTCCCCAAAATTGTGCCTGGTTTGGTAATTTATCCCAGCGACACGTAACTAACTGACTACTACACTGTGTATGGCCAACACCTCGCTATTTGCTTCCATTCTAAAACATTCGGGGACCACCTCCATCTAGGGCTCTGAACTCTGTACAATGGAAGAAGCCCTCCTTGAGGCAAAAGGCCAAGGCAATGTAGATCTCACAGGGATATCGCATAAGGATTAAAGGGAATCCTAGGCAAGTGACTGTTGGTATTCTAAGATTTCCATCTCATTGGATCAAAAACATACCAATGCTTGATCTTACTCAAAAAGAGACAATGTTTCACCAATGCTAGAGAATTGTCTTACTTTTATAATAAAAAAGAAAGTGTAGCTCCAATTAAATAAATAAAGTGTCTTTCTTGGTAACTGGTTGGTATAAAACAGGCAAGACACGCTAAGGACCAATAACTCTACAATAAATTTAACTAATGGTACAATTTTAAAACCCCAGCTCTCTTCTTACAAAATTTCAATTGTCTTCTCTCATTACTTAATATGATTCTTTTTTTTCTTCCCCTGCTTTAAGAAAATGCTTTGTTAACTTTCCTTCACTAAAATCCAGGTATGGCATAACCACAGCCAATCAGTCAACACAGGATAGCCAGACAGACACCAGTGATTTTCAACACAACCTAAAGCAGAAGTACAGAGACCCCTAAGACTTCAACAATAAAACAGCCTTAATACTCACGCACCATGACTCAGGAAACTGAGTGGAAGAGGGGGCAGAAAAATTGTAAGAGCCATGGTGGGGGAGAACTCCCAGAGACATTGCCCTGCTCAGTAACATCACACTAAAGTGGGTGGAACTGGGCTGGCTCCTAGGATATCCATAATCCCCTAGCCCCATGGACTGATCCAGACCGCCCACAGAGGAGGAAGCTAATTGGGGATAGGGAAGAGGGGCATTGGGGAAATGGGGATAACAACGCATTATTTGTTCATTAAATTTATCTCATTATGGATAATAAAAATAAATAAATAAAAATGAAAGCACATTAAAACCTTCAAAAAATAAAAATAAAATCCAGGTATGGGATAGCTGGGCCACAGCTCCTGGATGCTAGCTGAGGACAGCAGCTATCAGAGTTCATCAATGGGCTGCTAGCAAATTGGAAGATTTGATGGAGTGAGTTCTGTATGTTGATGGTTGATCAGGTCTTGCTGGGATCTCTGGAATGGGAGAAGCCTTGCTTCCTGCTTCCCTGGGGCAGGGGAGTGGCACACTGCATCCAAGCCCATTTCCTCCCTGAGCCTCTACAGGGGAAACAGAGAGAGATCATGCTTCATTCTCACACTACATCTACATGAAACCCAATTGCCATCCCCTTCAGATCAGCAAGATGTTACCTTGGCAACTACTCTGCACAGGCTCTTACCCATCCTCCTTTGAACTCATCATTTGTGTAAAAGGTATTTTGCCTGGTAATGAAGAAACGGAGACACCAGCCAGCCTGAACAGTTTCCTGAAACTTCCACATAAAGGTTGTGAGCTGACCACCAAGCAGCCAAATTCAACACATAGCCATGTTTGACCCACAAAAAAATTTTAGATTTGTTGAATTTTTTTTCTTGGTTTGTTTTGTTTTTCGAGGTAGGCTCTCACTCTAGCCCAGGCTGACCTGGAATTCACTATGTAGTCTCAGGCTAGCCTTGAACTCACAGTCATCCTACCTTGCCTCCTGAGTGCTGGGATTAAAGATGTACACCACCACACCCAGCAGATTTTTTTAATTGTTAGCCAATATGTATGAACCAGAAGCTTTGCCATAAAAATCCAAATTTCTAGGTTTTTAAAAAAGTTAAGACTTGAAATTATTAGACCAACATTCTTTTTTTGCATGCCCATGTGTGCACACCCCATGCTTGTGCATGAAGGCCAGAGGAGAATATCAAGTATATTTCTCTTATCATTCAATCAAATATTTCCATGAGATGGGCTTTCTCCCTCAACCCTGAGCTGCTGCTGTCCATCAGCCAGAGGGAGCAATTCTCAGGTCTCCTTCCCCCATTGACTGGGATTAGAGAGTGCTCGGCCACACCCAGATCGTTACATGGGTTCCAAACAGTCAAACTCAGTTGTCTTCAGCCCAAGAGACCCTCGTGCTTAAGTGGCAAGTGCTCCTATCTGCCAAGTTCCCCAGCTCATGAGCCCATTTTCTTGACAATCTCAATACCTTAGAATTACTGATGCTCTGCACTCAACCCACCTCCATTGACCAGACTACATGGTGGGCATGGTGTGGTGACTCTAGTTCTAAGAGATATGAACTTTAAAGAACTTGAAAACATTCAGAACCAAAGAAAAGTTATCTATAAGATGTTTTAAGCTTTGAAAAAAAATTTCTCCTTGGGCTGGGGAGATTGCTTAGCAGTTAAAGGTGCTTGCTTGCAAAGCCCATTGGCTCAGGTTAGATTCCCTGGTACCCGTATTAGGCCAGGCACAAAATGTGGCTCATGCATCTGGCATTTATTTGCAGTGGGAAGAGGTCCTGGCACACACACACACACACACACACACACACACACACACACACACACAAATAAACATTTTTTAAAAATAAATTTTAAGAAAAAGGTGCTTGCTTGTAAAAAGTTTCTCCTCATCACAATTTTCAAACTCACCAGATTTTTTTCTCCCAAGATTTTCAGGCATTGTTTTCAAGCTTCTGGCAACCATTCCTAATGAAACTTTAGATACCTTGAGATTTCATCAAGAATCTGCAAAGTCAGCTAGGTGTGCTGGCATGTGGCTATAACCACAGCACTCCAAGCCTCCTGGAGCAGACGCAGGAGGATCTCAACTTCAAAGCCAGCCTGGGCTTCACAGCAAGTCAGCAAAACTGAAGAAAAGAACCGTGTTTGTCAGAGGGTCGGGTTGGCAGTGCTGGAGACAGTGTTAAGGAAAGCAGCAGACCTCAACATGACGATGGGCTGGAACCTCCTCAGAGCTCTTGGAACCACACATTTCTGGATTAGACTTTCCAATTCAGTAGGTGGACTGGGGGAGGCGCTAAGAAGTCGCATTTCTAACCATCCCCGTGGTGCCGATGATGATGCCGGTCTAGACACCGCACTTTGAGGACTGCAGAGATGGCTTGGCGGTCAAAGGCACTTGCTTGCAGAGCCTGACAACCCAGATTCAAATCCCCAGGACCCACACAAAGCCAGATGCACAAAGTGACGCGTGCATTTGCAGTGTGTTCACAGTGACAAGAAACCCTGGTTTCTTTCACCTCTCTCTCTCTCTCTCTCTCTCTCTCTCTCTCTCTCTCTCTCTCTCTCTCTCTCTCTCTCTCCTTGAAAGTAAATGAATTATTGCAAAATTAAAAAAAGAAAAGAACCCCACTTTGAAAATCACTGGCTCTTGCTGTATCAATTACACCTATGGACACATAGTGGCCAGACATGGAAGAATGGAAGAAGTGTATTTTCCTTCACAAAACAATGCCAGTCAAGTGTCCTTTCATTCAGTGATTCGGATCCTACTAAGCATTAGGGATGCACAAAGCCATAAAGTATATAAAAGAAATAAAGCAAAGGGAAAATACATCAAGAAATCACTTATTTTAAATGGGACTGACAAATCACATGACCATGCCTAGATGAGAGTAGTCCTGGGAAATGTAGTCCCTGGCTGGGCTGCCACTTACCATTAACCATTCTATAACTTGGAAAAGAAAATACACATTTTTCTGGATAGTTTACCTTAGCAGCTGTTAGTGTGCCTCCGTCTGACAACTACTGATTGATTTTCTTGTTGGAAAAAGGCCCTTCTGGCCTTCTGCTGCCTATCAAACCTCAGCACTCTTCTGGTTAGACTTCTTGGGTTTTCATGTGCGTGTGTGTGTGTGTGTGTGCGTGTGTGTGTGTGTGTGTGTGTGTGTGTGTGTGTGTGTGTGTGCAGCTATAGTTGTGTGCTTGTGCTGTGCATGTGGAGGGCAGAAGACAACCTCAGGTGTTACCAACAGGAATGTCATCCATCTCTTTTTAAAAATATAAATATTTTTAATTTTATTTATTTGCAAGGAGAGAGAGAGAGAGGAGAGAGAGAGAGGAGAGAGAGAGAGAGAGAGAGAGAGAGAGAGAGAGAGAGAGAGAGAAGGGGCAAGCCACGGCTTCCTGTCTCTGAAAATGAACTCCAGATATGCGTGCCACTCTGTGCATCTGCCTTTACATGGGTCCCGGGGAATTAAACCTGGGCTTTTAGGTTTTATAAGCAAGAGCTTTAACTGCAGAGCCATCACTCCAGCCCATCATGCACCATGCATCATGCAACGAGAGACAGGTTCTCTCGTTGACCTCCAGCCCACCAATTGGGAAATTCTGGCTAGCCAATGAGCTCTAGGAACTCACCTCCACAGTGCTTGCTGGATCACCTGCTCAAACCAGCATGCCCGGCCTTTGGTGGGTGGATACTGGGGATCCGAGTCAGGTCCTCCTGCTTCCACAACAAGAACTTTACCAACTGAGCTGTCTCCCTAGCCCCTGGCTACATCTGTACCAAAATTCCCAAGAAAACATCCCCTGGTGTTTTATCTTGGTAGGTAACTAAAGTAAATTTCCCTAAAGAGTTTGTTATTTCCTTGCGTGTATTTGTGGTGATTATTGCAAGTTTAAAGAACAAGATTGACTCTTCTCCAGTTAATCAGAAGGAAGAAATGAACTGATTACATTTTGAAAGTTTTTGATTAAAAGCTTACCTGAGTCAAGTGTCACATTAGATTTGCTTCCAAACATTACAAATAAGTATATCAAGGAGATAAGCAATGAGAGGTGCCTCTAAAATAATTAATATCTCAACATTATAATCCAACCATCCTCCTTGTGGCGAATTAATACCTCCTAAAGTCATCTCTAGCTCCTGGGATCCAAAGTAAGCCATCAGGGTGACTTATGGGCATCTAAAATTAATTAAAACGAACAATGTAAAAATAATATGAAGAGTGACTCATTTGCCATTGTAGGTAGCAAGGGGGAAAAATGACCTAGACTCAGCTTAAGCACAAAAGGAATTTATTGTTTCACTTAAACTGAGACGACTTGAGGCTTCCTGACCAGGATCCTACAATGGCACCAGGAGCCTGGCAGGGTTTCTCTGCTTCTTGATTCGTAGGTTTTGGTTGATGAGAAGCTTGGGAGGGGGCAGAGTTCTGATTTTTGTTCATTTTTTATTTGAGACTTTCATGCATGCAGATGATGCATTTTGATCCTGCTTCTCCCCCCCCATGACCTTCTCTCATCCTCCCCTTGTTTAAAAGAGAATATGACCACATTTTGAGAGTCAGCCTCTCCCAGCAACCATCTTCTGCTGCTAGCCACAGTCTCACTCTTTAACCCAGGCTGGTCTTGAATTCATGCCCATCCTCCTGCCTCAGCCTCCCAAGTGCCATAAACCACCACAGTCAGCTTTGGCTTCACATCTCAACAGAGTGACAGCAATGGCTGTGACCCCAAAACCTTCCTAGAAGTCTGACCAATAAGACCAAGAATTCCTCCTTGATGGAAGCATCATTGCAGTCCATCAGACCCGAGCAGGCCTCTGGTTCATCCATACTCAAGGTAAGTGTGAGTCTTGTGTGTCGAGTTGCAGTTAATCCAAACTGACCATGAAAACCAGATGTGGTGGTACACGATTTTAATCCCAGACTCAAGAGGCTGAGGTAGAAGGATCACCTTGAGTTCGAGGCCAGCTTTCCAGGTCAGCCTGGGCTAGAGTGAGGCCTTGCTTCTAAACAACAACAACAACAAACAAGCAAACAAACAAACCCACTAATGAGCAAACAGACCATGAGTTGGGCAAAGAGGCTTCTAAGGAGAATTGCCATATGGTTAAGGCTATGACTGGGGAAGAGTCTATGTGTTGAAGGCTGGGTCTCCAGGGTGGCATTTCTCAGGAAGTGGTGGATCCTTTACAAGATGGAGGCTAGAGGGAAATGTTCCATCATTGGAAGTGTGCCCTCAGAGAGGATTGCAGAACCCCACTTCTTCCTCATCTGCTTTCCATCCTGACTTGTGAGATGAGTGGTTCTGATGACCACGCACTGCTCTCCTCAGAGTTCCAGAGCAAAACAGCTGTCCAGTCTTGGACTCGGGCCTGCAGAGCCATGAGCTTTCCTCTTCAAGTTAACGTCCATGTGCTCACTCTCATGGTGGGAAGCTGACTCACACAGTTACCATAGGCGTGTGAAAAGAATCGGTGCACCTCCCAACTTCTGAACCCACTGAGAAGCTCTGGTATACCCATTCTCTCTCTCTCTTTCTCTCTCTCTCTCTCTCTCTCTCTCTCTCTCTTTCTCTCTCTCTTTCTTCTTCTTCTTCTTCTTCTTCTTCTCTTTCTCTTTTCCCCTCCTTTGTTCTCTCTCTCATTCTCTCAAATAAATTCAAATAAATAAAATAATTTTTAAAAACATTTTTCAAAAATTAAATGTATCAACTCCAGGGGGTTGAGATTTAACCCAATGGAAGATGTCAAGGCCCTGAGTTTGTCCTCAACACTTAGACGGCTTTAGGTCCATTGAATCAGCCTGCTAGCTCCCAATTCGATAGGCGTGCTCCACTGTGGACATGCTGCCATCCACGAGGTCCCCATACTGTCAGAGTTATGCTCTCTGAGAGGAGAAAACAGAAAGGGCTGAGTTTATTATATGCTCAGCCACTGCACCCTAACTCACCCAATCACTCTCTCCCTTGGGAAGGAGAAAGGGGAGTTACAGGAATAAAAGGATTTAGGAGTTCTAGTCTGATGAAGTTCTACGTGCAGAAATAGTGGAATGGAGAAACCCTCCCAACAGCGAACAGCAGCGGAAATGAATGTCCAGAGCAACTATCAATAGACGTCACTACCAATAGAAAGTGACCTACTTTTAACTGCATAGAGTGGAATGTGTGCACCTGGATGCTTAGTGTCCTCAACACTTTAATTATAAAAGGATGTCACCTACTGGGACACCATGATGCCTTTTAGATGGCATACCTCCTTTCTGAAAAGTGTTTTTATTTATTTTTCAAGCAGAGAGAAAGAGGGAGGGAGAGAGAGAGAGAAAATGGACACATCCAGTCCTCTAGCCCCTGCAAAGAAACTTCAGACACATGCACCACTTTGTGCATCTGGCTTCACGTGGGTCCTGGGGAATGGAACCCAGGTCATTGGCCCTGCAGGCAAGCGCCTTAACTGCTGAGCCATCTCTCCAGCACACTCCTCCCATAGTTAGTGCTTTTCTATAGATAATCTATAACCATCTTCTCTCAGGTGACTATAGAAAGGTAGTACAGACTAGGTAGCTTATGAACAAAAGAAATCTATTTCTCATCCATCGTTCTGGAGCTCAGGTGCCAGCATGACCCCACACACCTGCTTGCAGATGGCAAACATCTCCTTTCATCCTTTATGGAGAAAAGAGGTTAGCTCTCGGGCACTCTGGAATGGAATGAGTAGCCAGAACAATTTGGTTGAATGCTTAGGAAAGAGATTTTTTAAAAAAGATTAGAAATCCAGACTTATCCATACCAGATTCTAGAATTTATATGCTGGAGGGAACAGGCTTGGTGCCTTCCCTGCGCCCCAGGGTAGACGCCTGTAATGCATAGGGCAGGGTCTCTTCCATAGCAGAGATGCTAAACAAGCATTTGTAGAAGGAAGTGAGTGATGGGATTCCTACAAACAGAAAAAAAAAATCTTGTTTGAGGATATAGAGGTCACAAAAAAATGTCAGCTGGGATCTAAGATTATAGCTTCACCCTTTCCAATACAATCTTCCTTTAAGCTAGTTACTGAAGACCTAGAAATATTCAAAACTCAGGAAGACAAAATTATCCAAAATGGCAGGCGTCTTAAAGGTAATTTCGTCTAAGACTCCCAGCATTAGAAACATGTACACTGGAAACACCCAGATGCTTGCTTCCAAAGATTTTGACCCATAATTTGCCATTGTAGTCAGCTCTACATTATTGCAAAAAATAATAATAAATCTGGAAAGACGGTAAGAGCCTCAAGGGGGGAGGGAATAGCCTGAGGCACTGTATCCCCCTAACCCCAGAGACTGACAGGCCTTGTGCTCCCCACAATGAAAACCAGTAACCCAATTCTTCTTCAGTGAGTTACTGGTTTTCATTGTGGTTTATCATACAGTTGTCACAGAAGTCGCTTCTGGGTCACATGCTAGCCTCTAAGATGCCCTGGAACACCAGGTTCATCAAAGACAGGTAATTAACCCCTTCTTCTTGCTGTACCCAAATCTATTTTATCACCGGGTTTTCCAAACAACGCGCCCTCCATCTCAAATAAGACTTCCTTGGAAATATTTTACAAACTATCATCCAACCAGGACACTGAAAGTTCCATTTGCAAATTCAATCCATAGTCCCTGCAGCCCAGGAGCTGCTAGGAAGTGAGCCAGGGGGTTCACCCTGGAGCATGCGCACAGAGCACCTGCTTTATGCAGAGGGAGCAATCACTCCAGGAGCACAATGAGACCCCTGAAGACGCTTTCTTTAAGTAGCTCTTCCACCTGCGCTGGGTCTTGTGGGCCAAGCAATTAACCTGGAAGACATATCTCCTCGTGCCCCTGACAGGCCCCAGGAGGGTTAACTAGCACCCCCCCCCAGCTGCCTCTGGTAATGGGCTGCTTCCCTGAGGAGGCCATGCCAGGAGCTGATGGGCATCTGTCCCCATCAGGAAAGGTTTGGGCATTCCTTTTTCTTTTCTGCAGTTTCAGCTGTTGCTCTAATGACCTCCCCTTGGACTACCTGCCTGGCACACAGGTTCAATCCTGACCTGCCTCAGCACCTCTCTGCCCCAGGGTCATTGGCAGGAAGGCCACTTAAAACAGCAGCAGCCCAGACGACTGCATCTTCCAGAGCTGCCCCTTCCTTTCCCCTTTCCCTGCCTGCCTGGGCTCTGGGATATGGTAAGTAAGTGTTCCTCCAGCATCTGGGGCCCTGTTAATAAAAACAGAGCTCTGGGCCCAGAGCAAGGAACCTCTGCCATCATTATTGTCTGCCAGGAAGGGAGCTGTGAGGCCTGTACCCTGCAAAGCACTCGGAATTGGAATGTAGTCAGGACTAGGTCTCCAGGCTGAAAACCAGGGGGAGTTCTCACTCAATTCCCTCTCTCCTCCTGTGCTTTTTAACTAACTTTGAAATTCCTCTGGCTGCTGCTCGGGCTTCCTTGCCGTTTCCAAGGGCTGGAGCCCCACACACATTTATTTGGTAACCGTTGCAGGAATTTCAGAAAATGAGAATCAGAGAAGGCAGAAAAGCCTGGAGTAATTAAAATGATTTGTTACACATGATTCAGATGGGCACAAAGGGGTACTGCACACAGAGAGAAGATCAAAGGAAGACACTCCCCAAAATGCAGGCTCTGGTTCAAAAGGAAAACAGGCTGTCTGAAGGTGCCCCATGACTGCCAAATTCTAACACCTCCCCTATTTTTATCTTCTCCCAGAGATAGAGAGAGAGAGAGATGATTATTGTTTTAACTTTTGCTTTCAGCAATTAGCTTCCAGAATAAAAATTTCAAATATGCCTGCCATATTATTTCCAAGTCCACAGCTCTCCCACCTGAAACCATTTTGTCAATGGAAAGCTGAGTGCTATTCAAGCCCCCAGGAAGCCAGCTTCAAGAGGGCATGGTACTCAGAAGGTACATGTTCTCTGCAAGCTTGTTAGAGACTCCTGAAGATCTTATGATGGTCTCCAGTGCCCACTTGGCATCCTACCAGGCTGTGGGATGCAGAAGGGGAAGTCAGACAGGGGAAGGTCAGAGCCAAGTATGTGGGTCTAGGCGAACAGGAATCGTTAACCACTTTTCAAAGTACCACATGGTGTTCTGCTGTGCACTTTCCTTCCCAGCAACGTTGGTCATCTAGACTCCACCACAGGGCTGGAGAGATTGCTCAGTGGTTAGAGCACTTGCCTGCATAGCCTAATGACCCAAGGTTCAATTCCTCAGTACCTACCTACAGCCAGGTTCATGCATCTGGCATTTGTTTTTTAGTGGTTGAAGACCCTGGCACACCCATTCTCTCTGTCCCTCTTCTCTCTCTCTCGCTCTCTCTCTCTCTCTCTTCTCTCTTCTCTCCCCTTGCAAATAAATATATAATTTTTTTTAAAAAACACCATAAATCAGTTTGAATTGCAAGCAAACCTGACATGCAAATAGAGAGAAAATGGGGATAGAAGGGTTGGGGGCAGGGGGAAAGGGTGAGTTATACATAAAACTAAAAAAAAATGATTGGTACCATAGAAACCTAACTCTTGGACCTTAGGCTAAAAGATATAACCCTCCAAAGAAATATGGGGGTATCGTCTGGTAAGAAGGGCAATGAAAAGGGTATGATGAAGCCTAACCCTAATGTAATTGATGCTGGCTTGCGACTCCCAGTACCAGAAATTGGTTACTACCCACATTGAGCTGTTGATCAGAGAGACCTACTAGGTCCACAAACAAGACAGGCTTCTTTCTGTCAAAGCACATGATTACCCGCCCAGGATAAAGACAAACCCTGTTGCAGAAGACACCCCAGGCTGCTGACGCACAACATCGAGAGACCCGGCTAGAAACTGGAAGGAAGCCAGTTCCCAGATGGCTAGCCCATATAGTGCTAGGAAGCGCTGCATGAGCTGCCAAGGGAAATTGGCCAACAATGCTGGAAGAAAGCAGGGGACACTGCTATATGACAGCAACCAGCATGACAAGATATACGCACCTGTGCAACAGTGGTACTCAACCTAGGTGGATAATCAAGGCTCTCTCATTGGCTAAGAGATCCCCTCAATGGCAAGGCACCCTTAGCTGGAACTGGGATCCAAGACAATTTCCTATGGCGACCAAGAATCCGGACTCTAATGGGGAAGTTTTCACTAACCATGAACCTAAAGAGAGGCTACACCCATTATAGTCTCATCAAAATAACAATGCTTGTCTCATTTAACCTATGCTGATCTCACTCTGTGCTGGAGAATGTTTTTATTTTTCAGAAGGCATCACATCGAGAACTGTGGATGACCTAATTCTGCCAACAAGACTAGAAATGATAGCTGACTCCCTTGTAGGAGAAGAACCCCCCCCCATACACACACACATACATCAGCTGGGGCCCAGGTGAAGCCACAGAGGAAGTGGTGAGATGAGCAAGAGTGCCACTTCTGCAGAAGACATGTCAACCAGAGCCAGGGGAGGAAGACAGATACCCAGGACACGCAAGATGTTCCGAAGCAGAAATCTAGAAGCTGCTAAGAACTCAGCTCAAAAGCAGACTTAAAACTCACCCATCATGGCTCAGGGAATTTTGTGGAAGAGGGGGTGGAAAGACTATAAGAGCGATGGTGGGGGAATATCCAGAGGCATTGCCCCCACCACCCAATGACTGACTGCTGCTCACATAACACATAGCCCTCAATCCCCACGGAGCACTCCAGCAATCCTACTGAGGAGGGTCCATAATATTTAACCTTGAGGCCTACCCACAAAAAATGATGCCCTTCCTCCATTCCACCTCCTAAAGGTTCCAGAACTTTCCCAAACAGCACCAACAGCTGAAGACTAAGTGTTCAAACTTGGTCTGTGCCTCTAGGAGACATCTCACTTTCAAAATGCAACGGGAAACTGGGCATTTACAGCATACCCAGTGACAAGTCCTATTCTGGCATTGAGTTTTAAAATGGGGATGCTGAGGGTTGAGGGGTTTAGTCACTTGCCTCCCCTGTCACAGGGCTAGCAAGCTTCTCTCCTACATCCATGAATAAATACCTGACCTCCCTCAGTCCCCACAACTCCATTTCCTGGTGGTTTCAGCATTGTGGCTAGGTATTGTTTTCACTGGAAGGGCTTTGGGCAGAACCCACTGATCTATAATGGTTGGCTGACCACAGTTCAAAATATCATGGTATTTGGCTATGTAATTGCTGATCAAGAACCCACCATGGTGTCGTTTTCCAGTGTTGTTATCTGGAATGTCTTAAACACTTTCCATGTGCTTCACAGAAGGTTTTTTTTCTAGGAGGCTGCTACGTGGGGACTGGTTTTGCACCACGTTCCTGGAGGCCTCCACACCACCAGCCAAGTGATGATGGTACAAGTACTGTCCATGACTATGGAGATAAGCTAGTTAACTTGCAGGTGCTGTCCGGCAGGTGAGGTGCTATCATCGCTTTGCTCTGAACAGAACACTCCTGAACACTCCATCCCCCTCCAGTCATTCTCTGAAATAGAGTTTCCAGACACTCTGCTATCCTCCAAAGAAAGCCCACATGGACACGGTTGACTTCTCACTTCTGGGATATGGGTATCATGGACCGTTTCCCTGAGCCGGGATTCGATGGAAGTATTCCTGGGGTGGAGTGAGAGGAGGCATAATGATAACGTGGTTGTCTCCACACAGCACATCTGGGAGAGGGAATAAAAGCAATGTGTTTCAGAAGGCCAGAGTATGGAAATCTGCATTTCTAACAAGCTCTGGAGATGCCCACACTGCTGGCCCTGACCATGCGGCTAGTCAAGAGATTTGCATAGAGACCAGAGGCCCTGGCCTCCATCCTCAAAGCCTCTGGGGCCTTAGAAAGAGATCTTCAGGCCATCCAGAACAAGACAGTGCCTGACCTGTGAACTAGAGCTTCCACAGGTGAAGTGTAAGGTGTCTCTCCATCATCAGAGACCTGCCAGCCTGGAAACATTCTGTGAGCCAGCCAAACTAGCCAACAAGTGAGGCCATCTGCTGAGGAAAAAGTAAATGCTGCCTGATGTCCTTATGTTGTACAGCGGATTTCCTCTGAATTGAAGACAGACAGGAGGCTCTAGGGATTCAGGATGTTAGCTAGAAACAAGCATCCCTTCCTGGGGGAGAGGGGTAGTGTAGGAAGTAAATTCCAGAGACTCAGGAAGTTAACAAGTCTGGAAAATGGTTTCTAGACCCTTCCCTAAGGAGATATAAGGGGAAACAACTGCTTGGGGAGGAGAGACTCTCCAGTGGAGCTGCCTGCAGGTGGTGCAGTGAGCTCCAGACTCAGCTTCAGGGAGTCTTCTCCTATGCTGAGGGGGTTCCTGGTGATGCCACTGCCTTGGGTTGAAGCAGCGATGGGAAGGTTGTCATCCAGAATGGCTGTGTTTCAGTTTATCTGTTGCTCCTGTAAGCAACCCCTCACCCTGCTCTGTAGGTAATCCCAATAAACTCACTGGTTTACCAAACTGGTTTTGGTGTATTTGTCTTTTGGTCTGTCATTTGTGCCCTATCTGGGGAGAAGATGTGCGTTTGTGTCACTCCAGGAAAAAGTTTTTTTTTTACCTGAGACATCTTACCTACTTCCTTCTGTGGCTAGCCTGACTCCCTTATGACCTAAAAGAATGATCGAGTGTCCCCTTTAGAACCATCAGCACGGGGATACAGGGATCTTGGCTCGGGACCCCTGAACCCAGCTTGGTGGTTCCTGCAGAAATCAGAGATCCCTAAGGGGAAGGTCAATCTGGATCCTGTGAGTCCCTTCTTACATGGAGATTTCTCCTCCATTGACAATAGAGAGGGTCTAGTTTTACTTATTGAGGGAGAGAGACATTCCTGGTGTGTGGTGTGTGAACAGGGGAGAAGCAGAGAGATTTAAGTCTCAGATAACCAGATCTTTAATGAGGTGGCCAACTTTGTAGTTAGCAACTGGAACAACCCAACTCAAGCCAGGATGGATGTGGGTGAAGTCCAGCAGCATGGCTGGACACCCCAGTGTTGGAGAGGGCAATGTCCATGGTCCCTCTGATGAGCTAAGGGAGTTCAAGACTGAGACTCTTTCGTAGGTCCTTTCTTGAAACAGGAATCAGCTCTCGCTCTGATCCTCCCTAATCACATAACTACATAATGCTCACTTAGCCAAATATTAATTAATGCTGTTTCCACAGAGAAAGAGACCATGGACAGACCGGCCCTTAATGAGCATCCCAGGACCTGGCCAGACTTTGAGGAAATGCACATATTGAAATATTAGCTAAAGCTTAAAAACAATAGGGGTCTGTGCCCTCTAAGTAGCTCGCGTGCTGCAGATCTGACAAATGTCATTGATTTAAATGGCTAGAGCTCTGCTTGGATTTTAATCTCCTTCACCCTTACACCAAGGAGGTTGACGTGTAAACGCTTTTACTTAATAATGTAAACACCTGTCACACGCCAGGGGCAAAGCTATTAAGGAGAAGGATTATTTAAAGCAAAGCTCCTGAATGCAACATGGCTGTTATTGTCTGGCCTTCACTTATCAGGGTTTGGGGAGGACGAGCTCTCTTAGGACCAGAGGCAATGGTAAAGTCACCCAGTGCTCTCTGGTCCCCACAGATGTCTGCAGAGCTTCCTGTTATGCAGCTGGGATGGCCCACCTGCACACACACACACACACACACACACACACACACACGTCATCGCAAGGCACTGACCATGTCTGTTGTCACAGCGTAGACTGACGTCCCGTATTAAAATGGAAAGCTGCTTCCATGGGGGGGGGGCATTAACCTTCCATGAGGGGGGTAGCTAAAAGACACGGGATAAAAGTCTTTATAATTCTTTTTTTTCTTTATTGTCCATAATGAGTTACATTGTTTAGTGGGCCAACCATGAGTTGTTATCCCCAATTCCCCGTTGCCCCCCTTCCCCATCCCCAGTCAGCTGGATATCCTCCGTGGGCCGTCTGGATCAGTCTTTGTGGTAGGGGACCATGGATAGCCCAGTCTTCAGCCGAGTTCTCTTGACCCAAGTGTGTTGTTACTGAGGGGTGCCATGCCTCTGATATTCTCCCCCACCACGGCTCTCACAATCTTTCCGCCCCCTCTTCCGCTCAGTTCCCTGAGTC
>PVHP010037314.1:0-17453 GCA_004024765.1 Zapus hudsonius
GTTGTTTTGAGACAGGAGCGCACAGACTCCAGGCTGGACTCAAACTGCATATATTGCCCAAGTATGACCTTAAACTTCAGGCATGTCTGCTGGAGCTCAAATCCAGGGTTGCCAGCATGCTAGGCAAATACTCTACCAAATGAGCTAAGTCCCCAGCTCCAACTCTCTGAAAGAAAACAAAAACATTAACATGTTCAGTACAGAAACAATAGACCCAGGAAAACTGAATGCAAGAAGGTCAAGGCCACCCTGAGACAGAGCCAATCCCGGGTCAGCCTGAGCTAGAAGGAGACCCTGCCTGCAGTGGGGGGTCGACAACAGCAACAAAGAAATGTGAGCCGCTCCCTCCTCTGGTTGCTCTCAGGCCCTTCTGGTGTGGCTGGAGTTGCCCCTGCTGTGCCCAGGCATTGGGATGCGCTCCATGAAGACGGGGCCTAGCACCCCGAGCAGAGCCTGGAGCACAGGTAGCGCTGGGTAAATGCTGCAGAAAGAACTTACTGAATGGCCACCAGGATGCTTTTAACCAGGACCTGTGGTTAGAGATGAGGTCTATATCAGGAAGGAGGTCTATCAATTCAGAGAGTAACCCAGAAATGGGTTAATATCTTCACACACCATAGAAAATTATAGCAAGCTCTGCTGGTGAGAGGCCAGTGAGGACTCCCCATCAATATAAGAGTCCCCTCAAAAGGAAGCGGCACATATTTTCTATTGGGTAAGTCCATGAGACCAGACTGCTCTGTCAAAAAGACAATGCTAAGATGATGATGACAGGAATTGGGGGGGGGGTGCAGTCCCGTTCCTCAAAGGCTATCAACCTTTCTTGAGATAGTGCCTCTCACTAGACTAGAACTGGCCCCGTAGGTTAGACTGGCCGGCCAGAGCAAGCCCCAGGGACCCACGGTCTCTGCCTTCCCAGCAGGTCCCACCACACCTGACTGTTTTAGAGCTTCTGAGGACTGAACTAAGGTCCTCGCATCTACAAGATAAGTCCTTTACCAACCTGGTTTTTCTGCCTTGTTTTTGTGTGTATATTTTTGCTTTTGATTTGTGAGAGAGTTTCTCATGGAGCCCAGGCTCTTGTGAACTTGCTAAGTAGCCAAGGATGTCCCTGGAGCACTCCCTCGAGGCACCCACCTGCTGCGGGTACAGCAGAGAGCCCCAGGCTCTATGTTCTGCACTTGAAGAATGAGGCGAGGGGCTGGGAGATGCCATGTAAACATGAACCCTGAGTCCAGCTCCCTGAACCCACATAAAGTGCGTTCCTATAATCCCAGCACCGGTCAGGCAGAGACGGGAGGATCCCTGGGGCCCAGTGGCCAGCAAGTCTAGACTAACTGGTGAGCTTTAGACCAAGAGACCCTGTCTCAAAAAGAGGTGAACGGTATTCCTGAGGATGACACCTGAGGTTGTCCTCTGCCCTCTACATGTGTGTACACACACATGTGCCTACACACAAAGCATGTGTACACACACGCACACAGGCCATGCACATACACGTGTACACACATGCACACAGGCCATGCAATACACAGGTACACACAGGTACACACATGCACACAGGCCACACACATACATGTGTACACACATGCACACAGGCCATGCAAATAAATGTGTACACACATGTATACACACGCACACAGGCCACGCACATACACATGTGCACACATGCACACAGGCCACGCACATACAAAAATAGAATGGGTTTATGGTGTCCTTATCCTCATCTGTCCACCCCCTTCTCTACAAGGCTTCTGTCATCTTCTAGAAGGTAGCATCGGAACCCAGAACTGGACATAACAGGTGTGCCATGAACATTAATGGCAGTGGCAAGACTCATGGCAAGAGACAGGCAGCCATTATTATCTCCACTTTGCAGATGGGGAGACTGAGGCCCAGGTCTCTCTCAGAGGACGGAGGGGAGCTGGGTGTGTCAGAAGCCCCACCCCACCCGCCCCGATTATGGCAGCATCAGCCTCCTGTTGCTGGGTTCCCGCCAATTTTGTGCTTGAATCTCAGCCGTGGGCTCGAGGTCATAACTGTCTGTCCCTCCTCAAGAGGGGACACACCCACTGCTCCCTGGTTTCATTTGTACATTGGGGTTCCAACTGTCACTCCTCAGTTACCACATTGGTTTCACTTCCCTGAGCCCCGATTCACTCCCCTTTGAAATAGGGATCTAGGTACCAGGGTAGGTGTGAGAAAGGAGAGAAGGGGCTCCTGATGCTGTTCACACGTTAGTGAGCACATCACAAACAGAGCACCGTCATGAATTATTTTTGTCTTCTCACAGCGTGTTGTGTCTCAACTCTGGCTGACGTCAGAATCTCTTAAAGAAGTTTGTAAAAACGCAAAGGCCCCACCCAGCCCTTGTAGATCAGAGATGCTAAAGGTGGAGGAGGCCCGGGGATCTGAGTTTTATCTAGCATAGTAAGGTCTTTGCCAAGCAGTGTCCCACCTGCTTCCGTCACAGGACTGATGTTCCCTTTCTAGAGAGTTCTGTAAGGGACTCTTGCCGGGTATAAGAGATGATTTAGAAGACATAAAAGGGCCTCACAAACAGCAGCCCTCATGTTTGACTGACCCTAGGCTAACATCTCCCTGCTGCAAGCTCAGTGGCAACTGGCACCAGAGAAATGCGGCTTCTGCCCCTTCCCACGCTGGGAACCCTTCCAGCTCATCTCCCTGACAGTCAGAGTGAGGATAAGCTCTGGGGAAGAGCCATAAACAGTCCTCCATTTAGGGAAGCCTCTCTTCTGCCAAACATGAATATTTTGGGTTGGCATATGCGTGTGCGGTATCTGTGGTGTGGTTTGGGTATGGATAGTGTGTGCACACGTATGTGTACAGATGCCCTGTGTGCACATGTGCAGACTCCAGAGTCTTTCATGGAACCCGGAGCCTGGCTGACCAGTGAGATCCAGTGACTGTCCTGACTCCACCCCTCCACCCGACCGGGGTTGCAGGTGTGTATAGCCACACCCAGCTTTTGCATGGGTGCCGAGGATAAACTCAGGCCCTCTCTGTCCCTCCTGCTTGCACAGCAAGACTCTTACCCACTGAGCCATCTCCCTGGCCTGAATATCACTTTTCAGAACCACAAAGTTTCATGAGCCTCCAGATGGAAACTGGTCAAACTGGTTGTGTTTGTGATGAACAATATTCTTGAACAGACACAGAAAAATAATCAAACTCCTACACCTTCAAGACACTGTCAAATAAATGCAGTGACTTCTAAGGCATAGCTGCATCCACATGCTTGCAAGGTTATTTCCTCAGTTTGCAGATCTGTCTGGGACTTACCTCCCTAGGGCTCGTGGCCTGCCCTCGCTCACTCCTGAGAAGTGCCACCCAACGCTGTTGAAGACAGACGGGCTGCGGCTCACGAAGCAGAGCCAGCAATGTGATGGGAAGCCAAGAGGGAAAATGTACCTGAAACAAACTCTCCCAAAGCAAATGACATCAACGGACAGCCTGGAGCCCAGCTCAGAGACCAACATTGGTGGGAAGGTTAAACTCAATTGTCAACTTTAGTCTGGAATCAGCCAAGACATGTCTGTAAGGGGGTCTAGACTAGGCTAACTGATGAGGGAAGACCCACCCTCACTGTGGACCGCACCCTCCCAGTGGCTGGGGTCCCAGACTGAAGAAAGGACACGAGGAGCTTCCTGACTGCGGATACCCTGGGACCAGCCGTCCGTTATGTCTGCCACCACGCCCTCCCTGCCTGGGCGGTCAGTGTCTTCTCTGACTGTGTGTAAGCTGGAAGAAACCCCCCTTACGTTGCTCCCTGCCCTGGATTTTGTCACTCAGCAGAGCCGCTGTTACAATGGCTTAAAGGCTGAGAAGCGGTTCACTCTTACTTAAGCTCCTGTCTTTTCTCTTAGCTTCAGCCCTGTTGCGGTCAGCTTTCTAGTTGCTGCGCAGAAAGAACCCAAGCAAAAGCGGCTTGTGGAGGAATGGGTTTATTTGGCTTACGGACTCGAGGGGAGACTCCATCCTGGCAGGGAAAACGATGGCATGAGTAGAGGGTGGACATCACCTCCGCCACAGCACTGCAAACAGTGGCAGGAAGGTGTGCCAAACTCTGGCAAGGGGGAGCTGGCTTATGACCCACCCTTGACAACACAGCTTTATCGAGGTTGTAAAACCCAAACTGCCATCAGCTGAGGATCGATCTATCAGAACACATTCAATTGTTTGTGGGCGACACCTGGATCAAACCATGACAAGCACCGACCCAGCTCCAGAGGATTAAGCACATGTTGATTGGCTTTGACCCGCCTTCATGTCCTACCTCACAGAATCACCTCCAGATTTGACCTTACACAATACAGACTTTAGGAGTAAAAGGGAAGGTTCTAGAAATCTATATTTTTTTCGTCTGCCAGATTTGCCACCTCTGATGGTTATCTTTCGAGACACGCAAAGAGCTGAAGTCACCTCAGTGACGTCAGTAACAGGATGTCATTGAGCTACACAACAGCCCACAAGTCCGATGCAGGCGTCGCTTGTGAAACCAACACCCAAGCTTTGACAGAGAAGACGGCAGACTTTCTCTACCCTCACCTGCTCCGGCCCAGAGTCTCTCCAGCTCTGCGGCTGTCATCCCGAGATCTGCTTCCCAGCCCGAGCCCGACAGAGTGGACCTGGTCTCTCCGCTGCGGCTTTCTCCTTCGGGTCTACTCAACAGATTAATTCTTTTTTTATATATATTTTTTTAATTTTTTTAAATTTTTATTTATTCATATTCAAGCAGAGATTGAGAGAATGAGAGAGAGAGAGAGAGAGAGGGAGAGAGAGGGAGAGAAAGAGAGAGAGCCAGGTCCACCACCTTGTGGGTCTGGCTTATGTGGGTCCTGGGGGAATTGAACCCGGGGCCTTAGACACTGGAGGCAAGTGCCTTAACTGCTGAGCCATCTCTCCAGCCCTCAACAGATTAATTCTTTAAGACCAAGCTCTGGTCATGGTCTCAATCTTCCTAGCTTTCCTCTTTCTTCCTACAGAAGTCACCCTCTTAGCTCTGCCCCTGAAGTCCTCTGCTCAGTGCTCCACCCCTGTCTGCCAGCTGGACTCCTTCCGGCCCAGTTCTTCCCAAACCAAAGTCCTCCCCATTCTCCACACGTGTGCCCCGTGTAAAAGGTGCTCCTTCCCCCCGGATCGGGTGTGTGCATCACCCATCCTGCCCGCATGGCACGCATACATGTTCTTTTCTCGTGTTCCATCCTGGTCTGGGGTCTTGTGACTAAAGACTGAATTCTATGAACCTAGAATCTTCCCCAGTATCTAGAGGGCTCTGTGCCTGTAGGTCCTCCAAACAGCAAGGGAAGGAGGGGAAGAGAGAGAGAGAGAGGCGAGAGGAAGGAGAAAGAAGAGAGAAAAAGACAGGTGAAAGGGAGGGAAGAAAAGGAAGAGGGAGTGAGGGAGAGAAGGAAAAAAGAAAGGAAGGAAGGAGAAGAGATAAGAGGGAGAGGAGAGGAGAATGGGAAGAGAAAGAGGAGAGAAAGAGAAGGAGGGAAGGAAGAATGAGGGAGGGAGAAGGGAGACAAGGAATGAAGGGAGGGAGGGAAGAAAGGAGGGAAGGAGGGTGACTGACGAGATGGAGGAGAGGAAAGAAGGGAGCACAGGGAGGGAAGCCAGGAGGATAAGTGACTGAAAAACAAAGCTCAGTGCAGAACTCAGGCAGCAGTGTGTGTGTGTGTGTGTGTGTGTGTGTGTGTGTGTGAGAGAGAGAGAGAGAGAGAGAGAGAGAGAGAGAGAGAGAGAGCAGTTGTCTCTAGTTTCCTAGATCGAAGAACCATGGAAGGTCTAACCAGAGCCCTGGTATCATTCGGTGGCAAATTCCATCCTCTTCTTATCTCTCCTCCCTTCACAGCCAAGCTAGGAGAGCAGGCCGAAGATTGGTCCCTGTAATTTATGAAGCCATAATGAGTAGAAATCCACCTCATCCTACACTTAATCTAGATTTAATTACAGCATCTTATCTCTACAATAATTGACTTTTAATTAATGTTGTTCCTATTTACAAAGTAGCCCTGTGGATTGCCCAGGATGGTCGTATCAACCCTTCAAGATATTTAGTTAATGATTTCCCAGAATCTTTAACCCCTTGGTGTCTTCATGCTTAAGGAAACTCGTCTGCCCCACTGTTCAAAACAGCCTGCCTGATACCTCCAAGTCTTCACCCAGAGGGTTCCACTGGCCTGGCTCACTGTGGCTCCAACAGCTTCTGTGGAAATTCTAGACGATGACCTAGGTTTGAGCAGATTATGGAACCCATGCCCCAGCCTCTGATGGGTGAAGAAACGCAGATCCACGTGTATACACCTCTGCCCCCAGCATACCCCACCCCACCCCAGAGAGCAAAACCCACTTCCCTCCCTCTCAGGAGAAGAAAGGAGACTGTTGACACCTCGAGCAAAGTGGGACAGCAGGGACGGGGAGGAGCTCAGACTCTATCGGCCTATTTTGGCCCCTTCTTCTTTGGCTCTTATGAGTGCCTTACACTACCATTGCCAGCCAGCTCTTTCTTGGCAGAATTTTTTCTACCGGCTGGTTCTGCTGTGGAAGGACACCAAGGTGTGTGGCAGGTGCCAGAGACACTGTGGACTGGAGTTCTAAAGAGCAGAGCATCCCAAGCGGTGGTTCTCTGGCTCAAGACAGGGTTCGACTAGAAAGCATACAGCTTGGGAGACGCATACAGACGTTTAATATTTGAGAATCTATTGTTTTCATAGTACAACAGAAAGTAAATGTCATTATCAACTCTCTCTCTCTCTCTCTCTCTCTCTCTCTCTCTCTCTCTCTCTCTCCCCCTCCCTCCCTCAGCTGGATCTCATGTAACCCAAGATGGCCTCAAGCTCCATATGTTGCTGAGGATGACCTTGAACTTCCGGTCCTCCTGTCTCCACCTCTCAAGGGCCGGGTTACAGACCTGCTCCACCACGCCCTGTTGAGCTGGTGCTAGGGATGGAACCCAGGCTTTCGTGCGTGCTGAGCAAGCCTTCTACCAACTGAGCCACTTCCCCATTCCAAGCTAGCAAAGCTCCCTCGGCTACTGGAGGAGTCGGCAGACCTCTCTTCGGTAGACTTGTGCTTTCAGGAAAGAGGCTGAGGCCATCCCCTGGGACCATCGAGGGAGGGACAACTATGCATTTATGTTTAGCCTAAAAGGGTGGAGAAGGCCTTTGCCTAGCAAACCCTAGGGAGCCCCACTCACTTCCTAGACGGTCTGGTGATCCTCGGTGCCTGAACCCCTCATAAAGGCCTAGACAGGATGGGCAGCAGAGCCGAACTGGGCTTCCTCATGGCTAGGATGCAGCTGGGGTTCAGGGACGGAAAATGGCAGAGGAGAAAGCAAGGGCTGCTGGGCTGAGGGTGTAGATCTGTGGACAAGTACTTACCTAGCATGAGGCTGTGGCTTCCATCTCCAGGTCCGCGGAAGAGAGGGAGGGAGAGCGGGAAGAAGGAGGGAGGGAAAGGAAGAAGGGAGGGAGAGGGGGAGGGAGGAAAGGAGGGGAAAGAGAGAAATTCAGCATTAGAGAACTTGAGGTTTGGGGATGGCTAATCTCACATGTATGTGGGCATCTGTGTGTGCACGTGTGTGAGAGAGAAGTTGCCGGAAGGCTTTGGTATAAGGAGTGTGGCTGTTACTTTCTTTAGCCTGGAAAACTGCCAAATGGTGACAAAAACCTTAACATACTATATATGAGGTAAAGGCAATAGAAAAAAAAAACATTAGACAAGTAGCCAACTTCCAGAACGCTAATCCTGATGTGAAATCTCACTTGGCAAAGAACAAAAGAGCAAAATTCCTGTTTTGCCTCTGGAAGGCTAGGCATGAGCTGGGAGCCTCCCTGTTATCACCAAGATAAAGTTCTCAGACAACTTTAGGTCTTGCAAATGGAGTCCTGTGTGGAAGGGGTTAACCCGTTACTCAGCGGTGTTCAAAGAGCCTCTGTGAAGGTTGTTCTGTCTTTTCTGGCCCCAAACAAGCCATAAACTATCCGCATGTGAGCTGCTTTCCAGCCATCAAGGGACAACAAACGGGCAGATAAGGGACCTTTGATACAGCCCCTCTGGGGGACTGCCCCTCCTAGACTCGGAAAAGCAATCAAGCCATCGGGCAGGGCTAAGCCACACACACCTAGCACACTGAAGGAAGGGAGGTCCCAAAGGTAAAACACAGAAATAAATGAATGGCGAATAAGAATAAGAACACCATAAGTACACCATATGGAAACGGACTTCTTCATTCACATAGATAGTTATATTTTTCAAAAGAGAGGGTGGGCAGAAGTGCCCAGAAGCCGTAGGTTGTTACAGAAAAATTTCAGTGCCAGGGATGGGTTACTTTCCAGTTATTTGTTGGTCAGGAAGCGCTGGGTGCCCCTAAAACAACACGCGCTATTGCCAAGGCCCTTGGTTGCCCATCAGAACGAGATGGTAAGAGCCTTTCGCTGACGACACCACATGCGTGGGCTGCAGGATGCTTTAATCAAGCTGGAGGGAGCTGGAGGCCTCCTCCTTGTTGACTCCCTTCATGATGCAGGAAGAGTCTTTGCAGCCGAGGGCTAGAATGGTGCCAACCAGGAGTGGACCCTGCAAGCTTTACAGCTGGCCAGCCAGGAAAAATGCGCCAACTGGTGTAATGTTGGCATGTGTGCTAAGGGGGGAAACCAGCTGATCTGTGACTGGATGTGAGGCCATTCCATGGGAGAGAATTCATACCTGGTGCTGAAAAGCTCCTCAGAAGCTAATGGCTGGGGAGGTCATAAGCCACAGGGAGAAGCTGCTTTTGTTGTTTGGCTAAAATGGATACACGACGTCCCCCAAAATGCACTCTAAGTATTTCTTTTATACTGTTGGAAAGAAGGGACAACGGGTGTTCAGCACTAAGGAAGACATCTCTACTGCATCCTCCGAGGCTCAGGAACCCTTATGGAAGAGGCGGTGGAAAGAACCTAAGAGTCAGGGGAAAGGGAGGGGCACTGTGCAGTGGCCTTTGCATTCGTGACCTCGTGGTGGCTGGTGCTACTTACACAAGATCTGGATCATGAGAGGAAATGATGACGTCATAATAAAACAGGGCTAGTTGGGAAGAAGAGGTTCAGTGGAGGAGGGGTGGGGGCTCAGAGCAGGGGATTCCAGCCAGGGTTCGTTGTGTGTGTACGGAGGTTACTAATAAAGTGTTACAACAAGAACGGAAATCTGAAACACACCCCCTTGTTAATTTTATTTATTATGTATGGGGGGGGGGTATGTGGATAAGCCCAGGTGTCATTCTTCAGGAATACTTTCCATGATTTTGGAGACAGTGTCTTGGTCTCTCATTGATCTGACGCTCACCAATTGGCCGGACTAGCTGGCCATCAACCTCACGTCCACCTCCATGCCCGCTGTTCTACCTGGTTCTGGGGATCCAAACTCAGGTCCTCATGCTTGTAAGGCAAGACTTGATCGTCTGGGCTTTCTTCTCAGCCCCTCCTCTTTTTAGACACTGAAAACATTTTCACTTCCTCCATTTAAAAAGAAAATATTCCAAACAGAAGTATCCTCGGTGTACAGGGATCCCAGGCAATGTGTGGGTGTTTGTGGGAGGAGAGAAGGTGCTGGGGTTGAGCCCAGGCCCTGGTACAATCTAGGCAAGCACCCAACCCTAGCCCTAGGCTGAGTCTTTGCCGAGGGGGTGCAGTGGGGGGAGGGGTGGCTGGATGAGAAAGCAATGTTTTCTTTTTCTTTTTTAATTTTTTTATTGTCCATAATGAGTTACATTATTTAGTGGGCAAACAATGAGTTGTTATCCCCAATTCCCCAATGCCCCCCCATCCCCAATCAGCTGGATATTCTCTCCCATGGGTCGTCTGGATCAGTCCTTGGGGCAGGGGACCATGGATAGACTAGTCCTCAGCCCGGTCCTCCTGGCCCAAGTGTGTTGTTACTGATGGGTGCCATGCCTCTGGACAGTCTCCCCCACCACGGCTCTCACAATCTTTCCGCCCCCTCTTCCGCTCAGTTCCCTGAGTCGTGGTGGGTGAGTATTAAGGCTGCAGATAAAGCAATGTTTTCTCCAAGCAGACATCAGCATCTGCTTAAAAAAAAAATCCATCTGATATGCACTTTCAAGTTTTTTTACTTTGAGTCAGGCTCTGGTGATGTCAAGCTGGCCTCCAACTTGCTAATGTAGCCAAGGATGACCTTGAACTCCTCATCCTCCTGCCTGAGTGCTGGGGTTGCTGGCATGCACCACCACACCAGGTTTATATGGTACTGGGATCAAACCCAAGGCTTTGTACATGCTAAGCAAGCACTCTACCAACTGAGCTGTGTCCCCAGCCTAAGTCTTCCAGTTCTAAGTATTCACTTGAGTCTGCTTTTGCTATAAAACCAAGCAAAGATAAGCCTGGTTCCAGCAATGCTAGCTTCACACATATTTTTTTTCCTCTCCCAAAATACCTCAGAAGGCCTTAAAAACCTAGTACTAAATCTTTTGAGTCACTTAATCCAGGTTTGGAGATAATTGATAATTTCCTTTATTAAAAAAAACAAAAACCCTAACCTGGCTGGATTTCCCAGTCAAGTTCACTAATGGAACCAAGAGGTCTCTATCCTGTGGCTACAGGAGAAAGTTTCTGGAAAGGCCTGGCTTTCCCTCGGCCCTGGAAGGAGCTGCTGCCCCTGCCTCTGGCTCTCAGGCTGGTGGCTCACCTAGAAAACTCCAGCTGAAGCTGGGCCTGGTGGCCCATGCCTTCCATCCCAGCCCTGGGAACCAGAGGTAGGAGATTCCTGTGAGTTCAAGGCCAGCCTGGGACTACAGAGCGAGTCCTAGGTTAACCTGGGCGAGAGTGAGACCCTACTTCAGAAAACTCCAGCTGAGTTGGACCCAGTGAGGCAGACACTGAGGAGTAAGGAAGGGCTGCCCACCGCCTGGAAGTGTGCTCAGAGACAGGACCACCCAAGTGTCACCGCGGATGAGGCTCCTTCCTTTCAGTGGTGGAAGATAAGGCCAAATGGCTTTTCAGCACACTCTTTGCGAGACTTCATAACTACAGGAGGGCTTTCAAAGCACCTATGAAAAACCCTGTTTTGCTCCTCTTTCCTTCCTTCCTTCCTTCAGGAAAGCGCTTCTCTTCTACCCTGCAATTCAAAGTAAGAACATTTCACACTTTATTTAAGGCTCCATTTCCTTTACCTCACTTCTGTGGGCAATCGAGGAGAAAGCCATTTGCTTGGTTAATTAAAGCTCTCCACTGAAGGAGAAAATTTTTTTTGGCAGCTGAAGCCATATTGAAAATAGGTCGTGTTTATTGAGTCCTTATTGTGTGTTCCACGCCATACGAAAGATTTTAAATGTTATCATATTCAATCCTGCCAGCCACCCGGAAAGGGAAGTGCTCTTGTTGTATGGATTTTACTATTTTAAAGGATGCAGATGGGTGATCCATGTGTTGGTAAACCACCTGGGAGAAGGCTAGATCAGCAAAGAACTTGCCATAGTTTAGGAAGTGTGAGTTCAGATCCCCAGAACCCATGCACAATGCAGGGAGTGGAGGCATTCACACACCTGTAACCCCAACTCTGGGGAGGCCGAGACAGGGGGACCCCTGAGCTACTCAGTCAGGAAAATCAATGAGCACTGGTCCAGTGAGAGACTCAGTCTCAAAAACATGGGGCAGGACAACTGAGGGAGACACCTGACACCCAACACTCACCCAAGTGCACACGCACCCATGCACGATGCACACATACATACGTGTGCACAACACGCAGGTGTCAAAAAATAGTTTTGATGAATCATGTTTACTGGTTTCATGGTGAAAATATTCCCACCATGGCTGTCATGGTTTGATCCAGGTGTCCCCCACAGACAATTGAATGTGTTCTGATCGATCCTCAGCTGATGGCAATTCGGGAATTAGAACCTCACTAGAGCTGTGTTGTCGGGGGTGGGCTTATGGGGGTTCTAAGCCAGCTTCCCCTTGGCAGTGTTTGGCACCCCTTCCTGCCGCTGTTTGCAGTGCTGTGGCGGAGGTGATGTCCACCCTCTGCTCATGCCATCGTTTTCCCTGCCAGGATGGAGTCTCCCCTCGAGTCCGTAAGCCAAATAACCCATTCCTCTACAAGCCGCTTTTGTTTGGGTTCTTTCCGCGCAGCAACTAGAAAGCTGACCACAACAATGGCCATTTTTGATGAATTCTCCTGAAGTCTCTGGTTTTCAGCGAGAGGAGCTACAAGGACTTGGCACTTTAGCCAGCAATGAACGGTACCCTGTGCCTTGGGTCATGCAGCTACTTGGGTCATGCAGGTACACTGTCTCGTCTGCCATCCTTTCTCCAGCCATCACTGCTTTCAAAGAAGGGGACGGCTGACGAAAGGCCTTCCAAAATGGTGTTCTGAAAGGAAGAGCAGGAAACTGGAAAGACAGAGAACACAGGAACAAGAAAGGAAGTGAGAAATCCAAGTCTCTGAGAGCTTGTGGGTTCTCTGCAGGATCCCAAACATTAGCCAGTCAGGAACCAAAATGGGAAATCAACTCATAAATCCAAAATGAGTTCTTTCCCCCTCAGAGAAACTGGCACATTACGACTCAGAGACCACCCTGCAAGGACGTTGGGACCAACTGTGGCTCTCCCCGGTGCTCCTGCCTGTCTCTTCCATCTGAACAACCTTGTTGTCGTCAGCCACATGCCTCTGGGATGAACTTCCAAACCAGGCACAACTATGGGAAGAAGGGATTTATTAAAGTTACAGAACCAGGAGAAGTTCCATAATGGTGAAACAGCCTGGCCCCCTGTTGTAGTCCGCCACACACCTCTGGGATGAATCTCCAGACCAGGCACAGTTTATGGGAGGAAAGGATTTATTGAAGCTACAGATTCAGCAGAAGTTCCATAATGGCAAAAGTGGCTGGTCCCCTTTCACAGGTCCAGGCAGAGAGAAACCCATCGCCAACACCACACACACAAAACAGCCAACAGGCTGGGGCCAAGGAGAGAATTCCTCCCCCTTTTTCATAGCCTTAGGGCAGGGTCTTGCAACCTCTCCCAGAGTTACTTACTCCCTGAGTCTCTGGAATTTCCTTCCTGCCCTGCCCTCTCAGGAAGGGATGTTTACCTCTAGCTTCCCTGAGCTTCCTTACATCCTACCCCCTACTAGAGGCTGCCTTCCTGTAAACATCCTCAGAGACCTACCCAAGATAATCAACAAAATCAAGTTGACAACAAAACCTAACATCATACCCCCTTTCATAGGTGCAAACAGAGATAGAGAGAGAAGCCATAACCAACATTACATATACACACACACCAGCTAACAGTTGGGAGGTGAAGAGATTTCCCTCCCCTCCAGCTTCCTTACACCCTGCCTCCTACTGAGGGGGTCACCCACCCTGGAGGAAGGGCTCACGCTGGACGAGGGATCTCCTTTAGTTAATCCTTCCTGTAAACAACCTCAGAGACCTACCCAAGATTACCGTGGATTAGTAACAGGTCAAGTTGACAATACTAAACCATCACAAACGCCCACCTCAGCCCCTTCCTTTCCTTTCACGCATCTATTCATCACCTTTCACGCCTGTAACCAACCAGCACCTGAGACTACTGCAAACTGAACGCTTGGAGAGTTTTTGTGTTTGAACCAACTGTTTTGGATTTTTCACTTGTTTTTTGGGGTGTTTGTTTTTGTTTGTTTTGCTTTGTTTTCAGGGCTTGAGATCAGGCCAAACCAGGGTTTGCTTGCTTCCTTTTTTTTTTTTTTTTGCATGTGTACATGCCCATGTGTGTGTGAGGGTGTGTGTACACGTGTGCATGCAGAGGTAAGAGGACCAGCTTGGATGTCATTCTTCAGATACCATCCGCCTATTTATTTAGACAGGGTCTCTCACTGGCCTGAAACACTCCCATTTGCCTAGACTGGCTCGTCAGTGAGCCTGTCTCTGCCTCCCCAGCAGCAGAATTAAAAGTGCATGCCCTACACCCGCCATTTCTGTGCGGGTTCTGGGATCAGACTTAGATCGTCATGCTTGTAAAGCAAGCACTTTACTGACTAAGCTACCTTTCCAGACCAAGGCTTGATGGCAGTTACACCCCCAGACCCTCAGCCAATATTTTTTAAATGGATAGATTTTATATTGTGAAAAATCATGATGTTTAGTTTCTTTTTATATGCCCCCATATGATACTGGAGAGATGACCCAATGAGTACAATGTTTGCTGCACAAGCATGGAGACCTAAGTGTGGACCCCAGTGCCTATTAAAATGTGCAGCACGGTGGCACACACCTAAAATCCCAGCACTTGGGGACGTGGAAACCGGGATATCCCTGGGACTTGCTGCCTAGCTCGTCTCTCCAAATGGGGAGTCCTAGGTTCAGGGAGAGAACCTGTCTCCAAAATAATAATAATTACTATTATTGTTGTTGTTGTGAATGAAGAGCAATTGAGGAAGATATGTCTGACCTACACACACATACACACACATGCACATAGGCACACACACGAACAAGCACACACACATGCACACGCACATACGCATACACACATGCACACATGTGCGCACACACACACACATGCACAAAAGTACCCCTTACCATTTAATTAGGCTGAAGAGATGACCCAGATTTCCTCCCGGGACAACAGCTGCAGGCTGTAGACAGAGCGTGCGCCCTCCAGTTACACGGTCCCCACTACTCTCTACGCCTGTTGACAATATGTGCACCTCTAAACTCATTCAGCCATACCTGTGGCCTACAAGACGCTCCAAGTAGCCCACTGCTTTGGATTTCGAGAACCGATCACGTCGACCCTCCACACAGACACACACGCGCGCGTGCACACACACACACACACACACACAATTCCCCTCTGACAAGAGAAGGCGCTTGGTAGACTCAAAGGCCATCTGTGCGGGGGATCAGATGACCACATTTCTGGGAGCACAGTGGCTCTGCCATGGGATTCTCCTTCTCTAGAAACCCAACTGTCCACAGGGCTGGAGGCGCTTCCTCTCCTCTCCGTTACGTAGCTGCCTGAGGTCATCACCAATAAATTACTGGTTTCAGGAAAACAATGACAAGTCTTTTCCACGGAGAACAGAGTTGACTCACTCAATGATTTCCTAAAGTCGTGCCCCCTTTCCCGGGTGATACCATAATTTTTGAGGCCACAGCAGAGAGTCTGTTTGTTGCTGTTCTTTGCACCCCTGAAGCCCACGGCACCTGCCACGCAAACACAGCAAACTCTGAGAACAAGTCAACCTCTGGCAGTGGAATTAGCCAGAAATGATCGTTGCTTTGTTAACGGACTGACTGCTTGTTTAGATGGCTTGCCAGGGTTTCTTGCTCATAGTCTAGCCTTCTTCTTTGCATAGGAAATTTGTTGGCTGTTCTGATGACCAGAGAAAGCCCGGTTGGAAACACTCATAATCTCGTTTTGCTGAAGGAAAGAAACCTTTTAGAAATTTGACGGGAACTTAACCTAGAAAACTGGTAATGATTTTCCTAATCTGGCACAGAGCTGCAAGATAGAAAGCTGAACTGTAGTTTCCAAAGTCATTTTTCACCTGTAAGTGTTGGAGACAAAAGGATTAGGCAAAGAGGGGGCTGGGAGTGGCCAGGCAGGGGACCGGCTTTCCTAGCTGACATTTGATAACACTGTCTCTCTGAGATTTTCAATCCTCTGCTAGAATTACATGCCCCTTGGGAAATCGTCTCCTTTAAAACAAAATCACTTGGGAAACATTAACTTTATCCCTTTGGTTATCCTGTATAACCATTAAGAAAGTTTATGCTTTTTTTTTTTCCTTTTAGAAACAAAAGTTGGGGGGGGCAGGGATCTAAAGCTGTGTGCATCCATGTTGTATCCATAAAGCCCTGGGTTCAACCACATCAAAAAGAAAAAGAAAAAAAGAAACAAAAGTGAACTTTTTGCATGTATATGTGTGTGGGTGTGTGTTTGTGTGTGCATTTGAACATGTGTGTGAGTGTACACACGGAGGCCAGAGGTTGAAATCAGGTGTCTTCCTTGGTTAATCTCATCTTATTTTTTTAAATATTTTTTAATATTTTATTTATTTATTTTTCAAGCAGAGAGATACAGAGAGAGAGAGAGAGAGAGAGAGAGAGAGAGAACACCAGGGCCACCACCTTGTGGGTCTGCTTATGTGGGTCCTGGGGAATTGAACCCAGGGCCTTAGGCACCAAAGGCAAGTGCCTTATCCGCTGAGCCATCTCTCCAACCCTCATCTTATTTTTTGAGACAGGGTCTCACTTGATGTCAGAGCTTGCAGATCCCACTAGCCCAGCCAGCCAATTTCCTCTTGAATCCCGCCTCCACCTCAGGAGCTCTGGAATGACAGAGAAGCTGCCGTCCCCACTCGTGGGCTCTCGGGACCTGAACTGAGATCCTCGTACTTGCACAGGAGGCTCGTTACCAACTGAGCTATCTCCCTGGCCTTAAGAGATGGGGGAGGGTCTGGGGTGTCCGATGTATTCTGAAGCCTTTTATACCTACCCCCTACCATCCGCCATCAAGACGGAAAACCATCCCCAAGTGTTCTCCCCAACTGAGGAGAGCCTGTTTCAGAACAAGGGACAGCTTCCTGCCATACAGAGACACACAAATCAACCCTCTGTGAACAAGCAACAGGAGGTGGCAGGATGCTTGCCACCCTGTCACTGCATCTGAAGGATCTCCTCCGAGCCCTGGCCAAGGCTAGCTATTCCCTGGGCTGATGCCAACCTGAGGACTTGGAGACCCCCAAAACCTTGACAGCCCCTAAGCCTGGCTCTGCTGGCAAAGCCACACACACACACACCCGTCATGAATTCTTTAAATGAAAGCTCAGTGAACAATCAGGGGGCTGCTCTTTCCTCCGGGGTGGGTGAGCTCCAGCGCTGGCTATCTGGAACCCGGACTATTTAGGGGAGAGAAGTAAAGACTCCTGAGCTTTTACAAGTTACAGACCATCACAGGAGCTGCCCCTGAAAGCAGTTGGTAAGGACTGCCAAATGACCTCGCAGAGAGGGCGGCAGTGGCCAAAGAAAGAGGGACATTGTGCTGGAGGGAGACAGCCTGGACTTGGGAGCCAGACAGACGGTCACAGGTGCTCATCACCTAGCCAAACCTCAGCTTCCCCGACAGCACCTTACGACAGCCGAGGGGATTCGCCCAGGTCAGCTGCGTTTAGAAGCACTCAGTGCTTGGGCTTTCTTTTTAAGTACATCATAGAGGACCTGAGAAGAGACGGTTATGCCCAGTGGAAACAAGGGCGAGAATGGGAAAGGTGCTCGTAGCTGGCGGATTCTTTAGAAAATGGGAAAGTTTGAGAAGCAAGACATTCTGATTTGTCACAAAATTTATTGTTTTCTTTCTGATGTGCTCGTAGAGCACTTGCCTAGCACGCACAAGCCACTGGGTACAATTTCCAGTACAAGAAAGAAGAAAGAAAGAAAGAAA
>PVHP010037315.1:0-17474 GCA_004024765.1 Zapus hudsonius
TGACAACTGGCCTTAACTGAGCCTTTCTGTATTGCACTAAGCGCATAACACTCCGTTTGACAGACTAAGAAACTGACTTTTAGAGCCATCAAAAATCACCATCCCTGAAAGTCCCTAAGGAAATGTGCTCACCAGGCTGACAGAGATGGGAGGGCTCTACTTGTTATGGTTTCTATGTCCCCCACAAGCTCACGTGTTGAAGTGTGACTTCAGCAGTATTCATGGTGGGGAGGCCTCTGGGATGTGCTTAGATCAGGAGGACTCTGGCCTCATCTGTGGGTCAACCTCTTGTTGGGTTAAAAACTCAGCGGACAATTGGGAAGTGGCGGTGGAAACTATAGAAAAGTGAGTATTTGATTCTCTCTTTCTTTTTCTCTCTCTCCCAGGTATTTTTTCAGAGCTGAAGAAGACACTACCCTAGGGAGGGTATCAAGGTCTCCGTCCTATATTGATCATATGACCCACAACATCTCTTCTGAAGGCAAGACTCCTACATTCAGGTGAGAGGAATGGCCTCTAGTGCATATTGCTGCTAGACTTGGTTCTAAAGCCTCTTGTATCTTCTCAGGTCATCACAGGGCCAGAGGAGAAGGCAGTGACGCATTATGTAATAAGGAAGACCAACAGACAGTCGTGTTTGTCTGTGAACTCGTGTCTGTAAGCAGTTTTGACCAGGAGTTGAAATCCAAGACTGTTTGTAAGCCACTATTGTATTCTGCATATGAGCCAACTGAGCAGAGCCAAACTTAGCCTCAAATGGTCACATGAGCCAGGGGCTACAGCTGCAGACAGACTAGACTTCCTTGGGGGACATTCAAGAAGCTCTGTGACTTCTCTGCATCCTAGAGAGAGGGAGGACTCAAGGGCAAAGAGGAGACAGAGATGGCGTCCCACTAAGTCTGGAAGGGATGGCCTGGAGGAAACTGGAAATGGGTTTGGAGGGAAAAGGAAGGAGATGAACTAAGCAGAGTGAGGGCACAAAACTGTCCTGTTTACGCAGAATCTTGGAGCAGGGAGACCACCTTCCATGGAGAGAAGTCTCCTGTGGATGGTGGAGTAACAGAGACCACCTTCCTTGGAGAGAATTCTGCTGTGGATGATGGAACAGCACATTATACCAAATCACAGAACACTATCCAGATCCATGGTGGAGCCCACCAAGGACAACACTCCATCCTTAGGTGAAAGCACCAGCTCTTCCCTGGCTCTTCCAGGATATGAAGTTGGCTTAGCACACAGGAAGGAGTCCCTGAGCCTTCAAGCCCAGTGCCCATGGACAGGGCTTCCTTAAAGAGCTTGATATAGAGGTGTTGGTGTGGCATTTGATGAGGACGACTGGTCCCAAGAGCAGCTGGGTATCTAGAATCTTAGACATGGTATTGAGAAGAGCAGAGATCAGCTTGGGTTGCAGATCAGTATGGTCGCTGATGAGCATTGTGAGGCCCTATGTTCCATCCTCACCACCAAAAACAAAATAAATAAACAAAAAATCAGAGTCTAAAATCTCACCATGTGTCATCATGTTTATAATCCCGTAGCTAGGATACAGAGGCAGAAGGATCCTAAGTTGAAGGTGAGGCTAGTTTCAAAAAAAAATAAACTTTTTTGTCTTTAATTTTGAGATAGAGGGGAGAGGGAAGAAAGCATGTGTGCGCCCCATGGATGGATGACGTTGGAGGGACTTCACGGAGGTCCTTCTAGCTCCCCTCCCTCTTCTGTGTGAGAACAGCGGGTTGGCTCAGCCCCCCAGAGGGCTCAGTGCTCGAGGGCCCAGTTGCCACAGACGTGGAAACCAGACTGCAATTAGTCTCTGAATGTGTTGGCCCCATGATCTTGGATTTCCCAGTTTCCAGAATCCTTAATAACAAGCTTGATCAATTTCCAGTCACGAGTATCTTGTTGTAGCAACATGAAGAATGTCACCAGGTATCCACTTCCAGGGCTGGTATGGTGTGTGGGTGAGTATGTGAGCATTCAGCAAACTGCAGGACTGTCTTGTAAGCATTCGGCAAACACTATGAATACCTTCAACACAAAGAATATTTCTACATCCTTACCTTAAAGGATCCTCACATGCTAGTTGATGAAAGAGGGAAAGAAAGAAAGAAATCAATAATAGCAAGAAGGACCCCCCACGCCCCAGGAATCGTCCCTTCATAGTCTTGCACTTAAAGCTCCCTATGGGAAGGTGCCAGATGGTGGTCCATTTTGGTGGCTGTATGTGAGTCCCTGGTTAGAGAAAATGAATAAATGTACTACAATTTAAGACTTAAAAATGCTTTATAGGCTAGCCAACACTGCTCTCTGAGGGATAAGTGTCAAGCTGATATCTATATAACTTGTACCAAGTCTCAAAAGCTGGAAATAGGGACTGGTTTCAGCCACATGTTCAGGAACACGCTTGAGCCCCACAAGTCCCCACTCCACAATGTCCTCACTCTGTGTCTTCCAATGGGATCAGCAGCCACTGGAGAGCTGACAGTAGGTCACATCTACCCAGTTCTTAGTGCTGGGTCTCAGAGAAATTGGTTCACATACATGAAGAGACTAGAAGTTCCAACCTAGAGAGTTCTACCAACAAAGCCAACTGTTTTTCTGTCTTTGTCTTTTGTTCTAGGACAACCATATGCTAAAATCCTTCATGAATACAGATAGCTTCCTTCTAAGTAAACACTCAAGGTCTTCTGCCTGAACCCCATATGACTTCCCATCAGATATTTACATGTGTGTGGAGTGCGTGTGGGCACACACGTGTGTGCAGGCATGTGTGAGCAGGCCAGAGGGCATCCTCAGATACTCCACCCAAGACTTTATGAGACAAGCTTTCTCTCTGACCTGAAGCTCATCAACGAGGCACTGGCCAGCAAGTGCAGAGGACCCACCTGTCTCCAATGTCCTGCAATGATTTAGCTCGTACCTCATTCTGTTTTCAGTTTCGAAACTCCAGTCTCCCTGCAGCCTTTCTTCTCCAGGAGAACTAAGTGTGTTTGGACTTTTGGACCCTGGCACTTGCGATGAGTCCCCTCTGCCTGAGCCACTTCCCCTGGAGCTACTTAGCATTGACATCTTGGCCCCAGTGACACTTGCTCAGAGTTCTTGCCTGGTGGTCCTTTCTAAAATTGCTCTGATACATTCCTAGAGAAGTGCTGGAGTTGGCTTTGTATTGGAAGGCTTCCCAAACCCTGTCATGCTGGGAGCTTGATGTCAACCATGATGGGAGTATTTATATCAAGGAAATGGGAAAACACAGGGCTGGAAAGTTGGCTCATCAGTTAAAGGCACTTGTTTGCAAAGCTTGACAGCCTGGGTTTGATTCCCCAGTACCAACTTAAAGCCAGATGCACAAAGTGGGGCAGAATGGCAAGAGGCCCTGACATGGCAATTCACACACTCTAGTGCTTTCTTTCTCTCTGCTTGCAAATAAATAAAATGAAGTAAAAAAGAATTGGAAGGTACCACAGAGCCCGGCCTCTCCCCTCCCCAACAGCCAGTTGGTACCTACTTGCCAGCAGATCAGCCACCACAATCCCTATACCCCACCCACCCCTTACTACATGCGCTTTCCACACGTGCCCAACACATGTGTTCTTCATTGCCACTAGGATTGTAATGCCATCGTCCCATGTGTTTTGCTAGCTTATCATTCTCTGATTAGTCTTTTTTTAAATATTTTCTTTATTCATTTTCAAGCAGAGAAATACAGAGAGAGAGAGAGAGAGAGAGAGAGAGAGAGAGAGAGAGAGAGCACCAGGGCCACCACGTTGTGGGTCTGGCATATGTGGGTACTGGGGAATTGAACCCGGGATCTTAGGCACTGAAGGCAAGTGCCTTAACCGCTGAGCCATCTCTCCAGCCCCACCATCCTCTGATTATTCTTGTCATTAATGTATGTGCACAAGAGAGCCAGAGCCTTATCCAAACTGGTCACTGATACAGCACAAACACAAACACGTCCAAAAGAACTTTCACTGATCTTTTTGAAAGGATGAATCCACTCAGTGTTCTTTCTCCATATCATTTACTCCGCCCCCCCCACACACACACACTATTTAAGATTTTGAATTTCCTAATGAGGGTCTCCTGTGGTTAAGATATTTCAAGCCAGAATTTTCTAGTAGCTGCAGCTTCGAGAGCAATGAAAGCTGACCGTGCGTGTATGCCACACCAGTCACCAGTGAAGATCTGGAATGATTGAAAGCATCGTTTGGCAGCTTCCGACTCTATAATATCTGCTTGGAGGCTGTGATGAGCTCGCCCTTGTCTCCTTCCATTGCAGACTTCTAGGAGGAAAGACGCTTCCCTCCTGAAGGACGCTTCCCACAGAATCCCTTCGTCAGGGAGCGGGACCATCTGGCCCCATCCATCTAGCTGTGATTTGATCCCAGGTTAATTGCACCCTGTCAGCAGCCGTGATTGACACGGTATGCTTCCTCTCCTCACTAAGACTGGTTTGTTACAGAGGCAGCTTTTTTAAAGACTTAAATTCTCGAAGAACTTTCTACAGCTGCTTGCCCAGGACCAAGGATTTTTGCTAAGGTTTTCCTAGTGGCCGACCCGTGGAATCAGTCCATCACCAAAAGGAAAATGAGAGAAGGAATGATGGGTGTGAAAGAAAAGATCAATTCTGTAGAAGGCTGGCAAGAGGCATCTCGTGGAGAGAGGAAGAGGGAAACAGTAAAGGCAATCGTTCTGATTGATTATCTAAGCATGCTGGAGAATATCGATAGCAAACACCACTTAAGATGAGTTGATATGGGTGTGTAGATACAGGATCCCAAACTCAAAGGCCTGCAGGAGCTCAGCAGGGCAAGTAACAGGACACAAGAAAGTGAGGGTGGCATGGAGGCTCTAGGAAAGTTTCATGCCCTGCAAACAGGGCCAATCCATACCTGCTCCAGCCAGGTTTTACCCACCCCCCACCCCCATGAAACCAGCGGAATATGGGGCCGTAATGAGCATCGCTTAGTGCCTCTCCTTGTAACCCTCTTCCCTAGATGGCTAAAGCTAGTTGATACTATTTCCTTCCTGTCCTCTCCATTGGTCTCAGACAATTGGAACTCCAATGATTAGTATAAGAATAGACAGGATCCAACATCAGCCAGAAGAAAGGCCACAGGATGGCTGGACTTCCTGAGAAAGAAGCAGAAAGGGACAGGATTTCTCCCTCTTCACAGAGCTGCGTCTCACTGTGGTTCTGGAAACTGCTGCCGCCAGAAAAAAACAGAGAGGAGAAAAGAAGGTAGGAAAGAGGAAGAGGAAGGAAAGCAAAGCAGCTGAGCCCTGAAATAAGGTACCTGGAGCCAACCTCTGGATTTGGTGTCATATGACATTGTAAGCGAAATCTTCCAGGCTCCAGAGAAAGCCCTGAAACTTATTTCACATGTAATGTCCTTTAGTAAGCTTGACTACACACAGCAAGAGAAGCTGGGAAGGGAGGCAATTCAAGCCCTCTCTGAACAAAGAGAATTCCTTCCTTTATGAACTTTGAAAGGGGAGGGGTCTGTTACTAGCGATGAGGCCTGACTTCAGGATGGATGTAACTTGGATCACTACTACTTGGGGGATAGGGTATGTGGCTTCTCTTGCTTGGGCTGCAATAAACAATCTTCCTTGTCCCTCCTTCCTGAGGCATCTGTCACAGCAGTCAGTCCCCTGTTGGTATCTGGGATGAGAAAGGTTGCAGAGGGGCGTGGCTAATGGCCTCTGCATCACCAGCACCTGTCCTCTTAAAGAGACAGCATCGGTAATAAATTTCCTTCCTGTTTGAGCCGGTCTGAATAAGATTGATTTGTTACCTGCAGACAGAACTACACTAAGTACACTAAGTGATCCACCCATCTTTCAACACTTCAAGAGAAATGGGAAATGTCATATTTTAAAGTCATGGCCCCCCTCTGATTCATATTGTATGGAAGTCTTATAGAGTAGGGGGGAAAAAAACCTCAGTGAGACAGGGATGGGGAGACATTGCTTTTTCAGCTCATGAGCTAGCTTTCCACCTTAACCTCCACCTCACAGCAGATTCTGTCCCCATCAGATCTCTTGAGGAAGTCCTAAGTCCCTGGAACTTCACTCTCCCTCATCACAAGATATAGAACTATTAGAGACAGGTCTTGCAAAGAATTAAAGCTTTGTTTACCAGAAAAATGTCACAAAAAATGAAAAAAAAATACTTACCTTATTAAAGTCCGGCAAAATCAATAAACCTGAATGACCTTGACTAAGAACATGGTTATTGTATAGATATGGCCCATTCTTGTCTTCCAGTTTTGTTCCCAACATCCTCTCTCTTACAGAATCCTCCCTCTCTCCTTCAGCCATCCGTATGGCTCCCCACACAAAGCTTGCCTCTTTGAAGAAGTCACTTACGAATGAAATTCCTTCTGAGGAGATCATACCAACTCACCTAGTTGAAATGAAATGTTTTTCAGAGGCCCATGTGTTGAGGCTTTTGGGATGCCGTGGGACTTTTGGGATGGAGAGCTTAATGGAAGGAAGTTAGGTCATTGGGGGGTGTCCTTGAAGAGGATAATGGGTGTCTGCATTTTCTATATTTCTCCATCTCTCTGCTTCCCAGTGAACATGCCTCCTCCACCATGCACTCCCATGATATACTACACCATCATAGGCCAAAATACCAGGGTCACCTCACCATGGGCTATAACCATGAGTCAAACCTTTCATCCTTTTAACTTGGATGTCTCAGGTATTTTGACACAATCATAGGAAGCTGACCATCATGGTCATACTTGCCTCGTACTTTTCCTTGTTAAACTGCTTGTTGCTTGCTCATCTGCAAGCTGTGGATCAATACTGATCATTTGAGGGGTCATTTTGAGGAGTAAAGGAGATTGAAAAAATTCACATATGCACAAATGTAACTAACTATGTACCAAGACACATTCTAAGTCACAGATACCCGTTTCATTCAGTCTTCAAAGCAGCCCTGGTGGGAAGGTGGGGTTCATCCCTTCTTGGTAAGAGGGGGACCAGGGAGAACCTCGAAGCTCATGAAGGTGAAGCCTCATTTCAAAGTCAAATTCCTCAGTCTCAGAAGTGCATGTGTTTACTCCTACCCTGAGGGTCTACACAAATATAATGACTGTGACATGTACCTCATATTGACGTGTTATAATTTGAGTGTGAAATGTCCCCACCAGCTCATGTGTTTGAACACTTGGTCCTCAGCTGTCGGTACTGTTTTCAGTAACTTTAGAAGTAGGTCACCTGTGGGGGGGGGGTCTTAAAGATGATATTTTCTTCTTGTTCTGGACAAAGTTCTCTGTTTCCAGATCCACCAAGATGCGAATAACTCTTCAAGTTCACACTGCCATGGACTGAGCCACAAAAGCCACCATACCTTTCTCACCCTGGTGGACTGATAGCTCATGCAACCAGGGCCAAAATCTGCCCTTCCTCTCTTTCCTCGCACCTGTCAATGCCCGTGTGACAGCAATGAGAAAAGTAGCAATTACAAGTAAGAGACCTGTTTAAACAAATTAATCAAATCTGAGGAGGAGAGAGTGGAACCCTGGTTTTCAGACTGTCCGTGAGACGTGTGGGAATAACCTACCATTTCTGCAGATATCTGTGTTGGTGTTGCAGTGGGTAGGGACGGTCCTATGGGACTGAGCTGCTGACCTGTGTGGGGACCCTGGTCTCAGCAAAGCAAGGAAGGGGCTCATTCCACCAGCACAACATGTAAACCCAGGTCCCCTCCAGGGTCTGCATTTCTCCACACTCTCTCTGCTTCTCAGCTGTGACCTCCATCTTTCTACCTCCGGGAAGTGTCCCTCTCCACCAATCTACCAACTCTGCACCCTTCAGACGACTTTCAATTTTCCAAATTTTTAAGCTTGGAAAAGGTTGCCTTTGGCCCTAACCACACACGAGCTGCTGAAAAATGCTAAATGAGGCATTTAAACAGACTTGTTGAAATTCAACCAGGCACATTCAAAGCTCCACTCCCCTTCTTTGAACAGCAGAGGAAATGCATCAGGGAGAACAAAAAAACACCATGGCATCCAATAAATTACCTGTCACATTAGAATGAATCCATCTGCATGTGTGTGCATGTGTGAGTGTGCTACGTATGTGCGTGTGCAGTGCCTGCTGCTCCGTGGGCACTAAATGTACACTGGTGAGATTCAGGACTAAACAGATAAACTGAATCTTCTTAATTAGATGGCCTCCATCACAGATATGGACCTAAATTGGTGTGCAATCTCTTGTGAGGGTTTTGTGGGTACCTCCTGGTGGAGTACTGCCTCAGGCTCTCCATCCGCTGTCTCAAGGAGGGAGCAGAGTAACACCCAGGTAGGGATTCTCCCCACCACTGCTCAGTTTGAATGAGGTCTCCAGCTACTGACTATGCATCTTGTTTTTGGGACTCTTAATGTGATGATACTAAAAAGTAAGGCTTTGAGATATGTGTGAGTTACTTTTGAATCCCTGAGACAAGTGTGTACTTGACAGAAACAACCAAAGAGAGGAAGGAGATATTTTGGCTCATGGTTTCAGAGGGTGTTAGTCCATCACGGGTGGGGAGAGTGGTAAGAACAGGTGACAGAGACTTCTTCCATCACAGTGGACCAGGCAACAACAACAACAACAAAAAAAAGCAAGATGGAACCAGAAACTGGATATAACCTTCCAATGTTGATCCCCAATGGAAGCCCACTTCCACCAGCCAGGCTCCACACCCCAAAGATTACACAATCTCTCAACATAGTGCCACCATCTAGGGAACCAGCTATCAAACCCTGAGCCTGCCTGGGGTGAGCCACACAAGGCAGATGGTGGAGAGCACCGGGAGAACCAGGACACATCAGTACATCAAAAAGAGAAAACTAACTGTCTACCATGAAATGAATCACCTCCACCTCACCTTCCAAGGCCCAGAAGTCACTACAGAGGAAGGGGTGACACAAATACTGCTCTCACGCCTAGCCAGAAAACCAGATCCAGGGAGATAGCAACAGAAACTATGGCCATTCAAACCTCACTAAAACAGAGACCTAGAGTCTAGAGAGAAAACATCATTAAAGTAGATCTCTACCTTGCCCACCAAGGCATAGGAAGCATCATAGAAGAGGGGGCAGATCAATATTAAGAGCCTCACGAAGGGTGGGAACAGCCTGAGGCGCCATGTCCCCTCCTGCAGAGACTGACTGAGACCTATTGGTCCTCACAATCACCCCACCAAAGAAGACCCTCAGCAGAATTGGGGTGGTAGTGAGGAGTATAAGTTTATTTAAAAAAAAAAAAAGAAACAATGAAAATAGAACTATGAACCTGTAGTGGTTACTTAAGGTTCCAAAGGTCATGGGTGTGGCCCTCATCAATGGGGTTAGTGACTTTTTCAGGACAGGTGAATGAATACTATCTAGCTCTCTGCCATGTAAGGACAGGCTACAGCCAGGAAGAAACCCTCACCAAAACTTGGCTATGCCAGCACCCTCATCTCAGATTAAGTTACAGTCTCTAAAGCTAATAGAAACAAATTACTGCTGTTTACAAGCCACATGGTTAAAGCACACAGATGGGCTAAAATGGTGTTCTCTCAAAGAAATCAAACTGGAAAGAGACTCCAGACTCAAGTGTTCACGTGTGTGTGTGTGTGTGTGTGTGTGTGTGTGTGTGTGTGTGTGTGTGTGTGTGTGTGTTTTAGGGATTTGACCCCAAGTCCTGGTGGAGTTAGGTGACATTGGCAGTCTCTGAAAGGCTGCTGTCTCCATGTCACCCTGGGACTGGAGGGTCACAAGCCAGGTAGCAGGGAGGGAAGACAGATATGTAGACACAAGCTGGAATCTACTAGCGGAAGCAGGAGCTCTCTGAAATGATCAGAAGTCCACACCAGTCCTTGCCTAAAACAGAGTGTCATAGTCAGCCACATGCCGCTGGGATGAATTTCCAAACCAGGCACAATTTTAGGGAGGAAAGTATTTATTGAAATAACAGATCCAGGGGAAGTTAAGGAAAGACTGGCCCCCTTTCACAGATCCAAACAGAGACAGAGGCCCAGCACCTCCAAAGCCAGCAAGCAACTGTAACACTGTAACTCACAAAACAACAGGATTGCCAGACCTGAGTTCCAGCTGCTCTTTTGCATATGTATCCCTGGAATTTTGCATCCAATTTAGAAATACCTCAGGGCCACAGCCCAGGAGGCCAGGCCAAAGTGACACCTCCTCCAGCCAGAAGATTGGCGACAATTCACAATTATAATAAACCTTTGATTCTATTGGGGAACATCTATTCAAACTATCACACAGGGTGACAGGGTGGGAGAGCATAACTTCACCATGCACAGAATGCATTTAGAGGGGGAGGGGCTATAGGAGGAGCCAGACCCAGAGGGAGAAATGGCTGTCCCCAGCTGCTTCAGGTCAAGGAGGTGAGCCATCAGACAGTCACAACAGGAGTGAGCCACAGAGAATTATAGATCCATGTCCATCTTCCAAAACTCTAAGAGAAATCCTGGCCATGGACCTGTGGCAAAGGGGATTCTGGGAAAGGTAGTTCAGCCTGGCCACATAACTCTGTCCAAAGTCTGCATCTCTCTCAAGGAAAGCTTCCAAGTCTAACTAAGGACTCCCTCTTCCCCCAGACCATTCGATGTCCTATAAGGGACAGTGAGCTCTCCTGCCCTTTCTGCCTCAGGTCAATGAGAAGATGCCACTGCCCTTGGGGTGGCATCACCCTTCTGCTGAGGTCTGGATATAGGACTCACCCACCCTAGATACAGAGGAACAAATAGAAGATAAGGTGGGATTATGAATGGGTATTTTCTGCCAGAGATAAATTTATTCAACATATGAATTGAACATCTGTAAACGAAATCCTTAGGTACCAGGGGAGCATGCCAGGGACAAAGAGGTGGGAAAAGACAGAGTCCCTGACACAGGTCTTCCATCCAGAACAACACTGTCTCTTCCCTGACATGTGAGCTTATGATGTCTGTTAAGGTTCTGGAAGATATTTTTGTATCTGTGTGTGTGTGTGTTGTGCGTGTGTGTACATGAGTGAGTGTATGCATGTTCATATGTAGGTGGACTCACATGTGTGCACATGCATGTGGAGCCCAAAGGTTAACTTCAGCTTTCTTTCTCACTTGTTCTCGCTCACTGCCTTATTCTTTGAGATAGGCTCTCTTGCTAAACCTAGAATTCACCGATTTGGATAAACTAACTACACAACAAGTCCAAGGGGTTCCCTTGTCTCTGCCTCCCCAGAGCTGTGATTACAGGAGTGTGACACCACACCTGCCATTTTTATAAGGGTTTGGGGGATTCAAACTTGGGTCCTCATGCTTGTGTGGCAGACATCAACTAAGCCATCGCTCCAGCCTTCTAGAATCTCCTGAAGAAATGTTACAAGGACTTAAAAAACATACTTATCATCATATTGACTCTCCAAAGATACAGATCACTCTGTCTCTTAAGACACTTTCCCTGAAGTAAAAGAAGGGAGAGTGACAATGAACATGGGTGTGATGGTTAGGTTTTGTTGTCAGTTTGACCATTTTAGTGATCTTGGGCAGGTCTCTGAGGATGCTTACAGGAAGGCAGCCTCTTAGTAGAGGGCAGGATATAAAGAAGCTCAAAGAAGCTAGAAGTAAACATCCTTTCCTGTGTGGGCTGTGCAGGAAGGAAATTCCAGAGACTCAGGAAACCACTAAGTCTGGGATAAATTTACAAGACCCCACCCTAAGGCTATATAAAGGAAGATAAAAATCTTCTCTCCCTCCCCCTGTCTGTTTTCTGTTGTGTGTGTGGTGCTGGTTTCTCTCTGTGTTTGGACCTATGAAAGGGGGACAGCCTCTTTTGCCATTATGGAACTTCCCCTGGATATGTAGCTTCAATAAATCCTTTCCTCCCATAAACTGAGCTTGGTTTGGAGGTTCATCCCAGCAGTGTGTGGCTGACCACAACAATGGGACACACAGAAGATGCTGCACTGGGCTCTTTGTAGATGTTTCAGTTAACCCTCACACCACACGGTGCTGCAAGGTGTGAGTAAAAATTATGACCATTCCCAGGTAAATGGGAAAATGAGGCAGAAAGAAGCAAAGGATGAACCCCAAGGACACACATAAGGAAAGGGAGTGAAGTTGGTTTGGAGAGGGTCTTGGTATGCAACTCAAGCTAGCCTTAAACTCACAATGGTCCTTCCTTAGCATCCATGCCCAGGTCTGGGATTTGTATGTTTGGTCTTGGCTCCATATCTGTAAGGAATTAGACCACATGTTTTTTAAATGTCATTACAAATACAGTAAGGTAGGCTTTATTCCTATCCTTCCCCCAACCTTTTTTTTTTGCATGTGTAACATTCATGGAGTGTGTGTGTGTGTGTGTGTGTGTGTGTGTGTGTGTGTGTGTAGATGTGAATACCCCTGTGCATGTGCAGAAGCCAGAGGAGAACATCAGGTGTCCTCTTCAACTCATCCTCGTAGGTAACATGAGAGACAGAGTCCCTCTCTGAGCCTAGAGCTTCCATTTTCATGAGGCCCAGGGATTTTCCAGTCTGTGCTTCCCACAAGACTGACTGGGGTTACAGTCATGTGTGCTGGGGAATTACACTTAGGGCAAATCAGGCCCTCTCGGGCTCTTGCAGTTACCAGCAAACACTCTTACCCATGAGCCAGCCCGCTATCCTTCCTTTTCTGCAAGAGGGAACTTCAGCAGAGAAAAAGCACAAAGCTATTCATGGAAAAACGAGAGCTAAACCCACTCAGCCCCATCCCAAAGCCCACGGTCTTCCTACGCTGCAGTAGACCCCATAAACCTTCCTCATAAACCATCCCAGCTAAGGCTGAGTCTCCATCCCAAACCTCTCTCTCCAGCAGTATTGCAGGATCAACACACCTTCAGAGAGGGAGCTCCACACATTCATTACCATCTATTCCACATGCAACACAGACATTTGTCTAATGTCTCAAGCTGTGATCCTTCTGGGTTTGAGTTATTTTCCTCTCCCAGCCTCCATTAACCAAGTTTGGGGAGAAGAGCTGGCTGTCACATAAGTCTTGATGAGAATAAAATCTCTTTATTACTATTATTATTCTCTTAATGGTCTGTGCGGTGCCGTACATAACTTTTTAGTCCTTCATAAAATTCCGTTGATAAACATTTGACAACTTGTTACCATTTTAAAACTTTCATTGCCGGATCTGCACGGGCACGGCTGGAATCTGACTGTGCTCTAGGAAGCCAGGCCTGGTGGCTTCCTGTAATGCCATAAAGAATATTACAGCCTCTCTCCATCCCTAATTTATGACATGCGCCCTGATGAATGCTCACGATTCACTATTTGCCATTAAAAAAGCAGGCCAACCAATTCATAATTTTCAGGAAAGCTGGGTTTAACAGCCCTATTCATTTTACATTTCTGACTGGTAAGCTTCCATGTGTTATGGGTAAGTTGTTGGCCCTGAAGAGGTGGAAAGTCTTTCATGGGGTCTTAAGGTCTTAAGGTCTGCTTTTCTAGTGTTGGCTGAGAAAGATGATGGTGAGGCTCAAAGCTCAATGAAGATCCACTCTGGAAGGGAAGACGAAGCCATGCGTGTCTGGCTTCGTTGATGATACACAGATCCTGTCCACCCAGTCTGCTAATTAAATGTATACAGTAAGCTGGAGATAGTGGGTGTCAGGATCCAGCAGCAGCAATTCAACTTTCAGATGCTGAACTGGGTCCTGTTTTCAGAACGTCTGAGATCAGTGCCTTTGTCTACTGAGAGACAGAGAAACTGCAAATGGGAGAAGACATGTAGACCCAGAAGGCACTTGTGATTTAGCCCACGTTAGCTCAGATAGGTTTAAAATTAGGCTTTGATATAGGCCTAAAATATTTTTAATGTATACAGAGTCCTTACATCGTCATTCACTTATGAAGTGTATGTGTGTGTCCATGTGTAGGGGTGTGTGTGTGTGTGTGTGTGTGTGTGTGTGTGTGTGTGTGTGTGTGTGAATGATTGCACATGTTCATATGAGCGCATGCATGTGGAGAACAGAGGACAACCTCTCTGTTGCTGCTCCTCAGGAGCACCATTCATCTTTCTGTGAGACAAGGTCTCTCATTGGCCAGGAGCTCCCCAAGTATACTAGAACAGCTGACCAGCAAGCCTAGGGATCCTCCAGGGTCCACACCTCCTCAGTAATGCGATTACAAGCATGCACCCCACATCCAGGTTATTTTATGCAGATTCTGGGGATTGAACTCAGATCCTGGAACCTGCAAGGCATGGACTTCACTGACCCAGCCATCTCCCCAGCCTAAAATTAACTATAGGCCTAGAATAATGTTAATATACCCATAGTTCTTACACAATCATCCATTCAGGGTTTAAAATACTTAGAACATCATTTGGCAAAACATCGTCCACACACCAAATTCAACCCTTGGCTATTTCTGAGTGGCCCACAAACTAAGAATGGTTTTTACATGTTTTTCATTAAAAGAATAATAGTATTTCCTGTACATCAATAAAGTGTGGGGCCACAGCCACACTTTCCTTTATTATTGCTGATAGCTGCTTTCATGTTACAGAGTCTGAGTTCAGTAGGGGTGATCGCTATAGGGCCTGCAGTATCTAGCTCTGGCCTGTTGTTTACCAGGGGCTGGAAATGGAAGAAAGGGAGGGAGGGAGGAAAGAGGGAAGAAAGGAAGGGAGGAGATGAGAAGGAAAATGAGGGGAGGGAAGGGAGAAGAGGGAAGGGAGAAGGAAGGGAGGAAGGAAGGGGAGGGAAGGAGAGAAAGTAGAAGACGCCCTTTTCTTATTAAGGGCAGCAGTAAATATGTCAAAGACCTACCAGTACCATCCTGAAAAGTAAGTCAAGAGTGGCAGGGACTAGTATTTCACACAGGGTAGCTGAGGGCTCCAGAAGTGGGAGAAACCCTGTGGGTAGGTTGGAGGTATGATAGACCTGGAAGAAAGCAGGTGCAACAGCCCTGAGGAAACAAGGCTGAAATCACAGTGAAGGAGAGATGAGGGAGATGTGCATCAGGGGACCTGGGGCGAGAGCTCTGGACACGGTTGGCTCGAGTGTTCCCTCTGGGAGAGGAGGTCACTGTTCAAAGATCTGAGAGGAAGAGGGACTTGAATGGAGAGTGGACTGTGGCTGAAGGCCGGAGACTGGGAAGAGACCATCACCATAATTTGGCTGGCTTCCATGAGGGTCGGGCAATGAAGATACCTGAGAGATATCTACACGAAAGGAAAGGGGAAGCCAGAGACCAGGTCCCGTGTAGAACCCGGAGGTATGACAAACACTTCTGCAAACATCCTACATGTCCCATCGGTGAGATCTGTATTTGTCATTCCACACAGTAATGCCAGCCAGGATACAGAGAAACTAATTTGATCATAGTACCAAAATCCTTTAAGCAAAACATCCAGTTCCTCTTCTGGGGAGTTATCCAAATACTCCAACTGAAGATGTGTGTGAAACTAGATTATGTGAAAAAACCAAAACTTGGAAACAATCCTTAGGGGATGGGTGCCTAGAATACTTTACAGGCACCAATAAGGAGCTAGGGAAGAGAAAGAAGGATCTAGATTCTAGAAGTTTCTCTGAGGTGGAAGATGAACCATAATGGATATGAGAAGGAAAGGGCAGAGGCTGATTTCAAAGGCGCCATCTTGCTATCCAGCGTGTCAGGAGCAAGTCCCTAGGAGAGGCATGGAGTGGAAGCCATTGCCAGTTAAGAAGCCAGAGCTGCAGGAGGGAATGGATGGAGTTGGGTCATCGCGTTCAGTCCACAGGCCATCTTTGTAGTATAATAGCCTCTTGCTATCCAGAAATAAAGTAAAGCAAGCTTTTCACTTGTATATAAGTAAGACGATAAAAAGCTTGCAGGCTGGGAATGGTGGCACATACCTGTCATCTCAACACTTGAGAAGCTGAACCTGGGAATCTTGAGTTCTGGCCTGAGCTACTTGGTGAGACACTGTCTCTAAATTTTGAAACTGTAATAATTAGTAGGTCTTTTAGTATATTGGGCACAGTTATAGCAGAAAACCAGACTAAATAGGCTGATGCTCACATTGCTGTATTTTTGTGTCAAATCCCTCAATGTGTTTGCTGCCAATACACACTCAAGTTGTGATGGACAGGTGACCTACATTGCCAGGTTGGCCTTGTCACTGGGGACATACTTTTGTTCAATGGTGAATAAATAACTTTTGGTGAATTTCCAAATAAAATAGAATTTTATTTTATTGTACAGACTGAATTTAAAAAAAATGTACAAAAGACACTTTGTACTGTTTATAAAATGGAATTTAATTCTAAGTTCAGATCCCAGGTTTTTCAACGACCGCTTTGACAGGACATTAGGAAGTTGTGTGGGATGTGGAACAATCCCTCATTGTCTTGGATCGGCCCTTACATGGCAGGGTCTGCAGCAGTCCTGCCTTAGTGATTCAGTTCTGTTCAGACGTTGAGTGTAAGGGAATGTTCTGATCCAGGAGCCAAAGTCTTGTCCAAGTGAGGAGGGTGACCAAGAGGAAGGAGGATGACCTCAAAGATAAGGTCAATGATATACCAGTAAATGCTTATTAACTGACTTTGAATTTTAATTTCCATCACATGAATGCTGTCACCATGGCTGAGTTGGAACTACCACCATGATGTCCTTGGCTGCAGAAGGTTGGGGGGGGGGCTTATCTCAAATGACTCTCCAGAGTCCTACAGGCCAACTCAAGCCAACCAGTGGGAAGGGGCAGAGGTGGTACATGCAAATGACTTGAGCCTCAAACAGAAATTTTGGCATGAAGGTGTAGCACACTCAGAGAGGGCGAGCTAGACAGATGAACCATTGAGTGACATCCCACCAACCTGACATCCCAACCCAGAAACATAAAGGGGTTCATAGCTACCCATCCTCCATGGATGAAGGGAAGCCCAGGCTGACCTGGAATTCACTATGTGGTCTCAGGCTACCTCAATCCTCCTGCCTCGACCTTCTGAGTGGAAAATTCTTTAAAGTGGTAAAGAGTTTAGTGGGGAGAAAGTCTTGTAGAAAGAAGTGGGGGTGGGTGCTCTTAACAAGAAGATGGCAGAGGGGGCTGGCTGATGACATCCTGAGGGTGACCACGTGACAGAGAAGCTTTTCCAAGTCTGACGGTCATGAAAGAAGCCGAATTCCAGCGGCCTCGTCTTGCACACAGTCATCAGATGATTATAACAGCTTCAGCGTCTGCAGTCATTGCTCGAAACACACATTACCACAGTGGAGTGCTGAGAGTTTTGCGCACACAGCAAATGTAGGAAATTTTGCCACTTCATTGACTGTGAAACAGAAAGTTCCCCCTTTGTCTTGTATCATTTCACTAATTGCATCATTAGCAGAAGGCCATTTGACCAACACAGAGGAGATAAAAAAAAAAACCTACTTTTTCTATATTTTAAGTGGAACTGCAAGTTAATACAGAAAAATCTTTGTGCCCGTGAGCTATGGCCCAGAGAAATAAG
>PVHP010037316.1:0-17442 GCA_004024765.1 Zapus hudsonius
TTGGCTTTCTACTCTCTTTGTCTGAGTTGGTGGAGGAATGATCTGGAAATGAGAGGACTGTGCTCAGATGTTGACAGGATGTAGAACTTCCAGAGGCAACATGAAAAGCAGATGTGATAGTTAAGGAAGAATGATTAAGGGGAGAAGTGAAAACAACGAAAATGCAATGGCAACCTTTGCACGTCTTATCTGATTGCATCCAGTAGATGCTAGCTCCCAAATACTTTACCGTCAGCTTGCTGTATAAACAGCTGTCTTCCTTTTACTTATACCGAGTCTCTAAATCAGGCCAAAGCACTTCAAAACTAGAGACCTTTCCTGCTGAAATGAATTTTTTCATGTTAGGGATTTTCATCGCTGAGGTGCTGGTGGGGTGGGAAAAGATTCATTCAGGTGGGCTAAGATGAGTTATTCCTGGCTATGAATCTCTCAGCTACTTCTCAGAGATGAGAGAAATGCAGTGAGACCCTCACAAAGTCCAAATCAAAACACCTATACTCTTTTATTTCTGAGCTAATAGCTTTATGCTCAGATATTTAAAATCAAAATTATTAAACACAATCTTGGGTTCTCCTTCAAGAGTCACACTTCTAACTTCACCTAAAAAGAATCACCTTTTGGGGACCATGTTTCTTCCTGAGTCAGACAGCATGGAGGTGGGTAGTGACACGTTGTGAATGAGGCATATATTGTTATCCACTAAAAATAATTTTTAAAATGTACCAGCCACAGCTCTTCCTCCTCCTCCTCCTCCTCCTCCTCCCTTCTCTTCCTCCTCCTCCCCCTCCTCCATTCTCCCTCTCCTCCCTTCCTCCATGTTTCCTCTTCTGTCTCTTCCCTCCCCCTTCCTTTGCCTCCTCTAGGTCCTGTTCCTTCTTCCTCTTCCACATCCTCATCCTCCAGGTCCTGCTACCTCTCTCTGCCTCTTTCCCTCCATCTCCTTCCTTTGCTTTTTCTACCCCCTCCCCCCTCCACGCAAAAAAAAAAATGTACCAGCCACAAAAGCATCAACTGGTGTTTACTAAGGCTCTTGATGGTAAATATTTTCACTCTGTAGACCGTCACGCTGAGTTACATCATAGGAACAGCCTCAAATAATAAATAAATGTGCGTGTCTGCTTCAGTGAAATGTTATTTAGAAAAATATGCATCTGCTGCTTTACTATGAGTATGTTTTCTTGATGCTGACTTGACGTATATCTCAACAGGTAGGACGATAAAATTTTTGGGAATTGCAACCCATCCAAGGATGCTGTGTCAACACCCCACACCCTTCATGCCCTCTATGCCCAGTTAGGTCTTTTTTATTTTATTTTATTTTTATTTTTATTTACTTGACCAGCCCTTAAACTGCCAATGGATTTCCATTAGCAGTTGTGACAAAGGTAATGGATTTATTCACTCTTATTCTTCACTCGATATCCTTACGTATAGTAAGGTATGTGCTGGAGAACACAAAGCAAGATCAATAACCACAAAGGAATAGGGAGACGTATGCTACTGACAATTCTCTTTATTCCCCACTTCATTTGTGATCATGTGTTTCTCTTCTCTTCCTTTCCTGATCAAAAACAGTGTGTGTTTTGTTGCCTCTATGTTAAATATTGGGGGCCAGTCTGATTATCACTGGGTTGAAATGGAATTACTTTTATGTGTTCACTGTGAACAAGAATTAAATAAAATTTAGTTTCCCCTGAACTCAAACCCCAAAGTTTACTAAAGATATTGCCAGTCAAAAACTGATTTTTAATCAATAATTGATCTGCAAAGTACTCCATAATTACTAAGGTTATTAATGTTTCTTAAGCTTTGTATATACACTATAAAATCTATAAAACTTACTGATAGCAGAGCCGGGCGTGGTGGTGCACGCCTTTAATCCCAGCACTCAGGAGGCGGAGGTAGGAGGATTGCTGTGAGTTCAAGGCCACCCTGAGACTACAGAGTGAATTCCAGGTCAGCCTGGGCTAAAGTGAGACCCTACCTCAAAAAAAAAAAAAAAAAACTATTGATAGCAAAATAATAACACTGCAAAACACTGACATATTTGCTGAAGAGCTGAATAACTGGATAAGTATAAACCCTCTTAAACAGGCCCTTGGTTCAGGTAACCAAACTCCTTACAACTGGTCATGGACTCAGAAGGGACCATTGAGCAAGAACTTCATAATTCCCCATATTTTTCACAGCACAGGAAAGCACTAGAGACCCAAGCCTCCTGATTGGCCTTTTACATGTATTTTTATTTAAAAGGTTCATTTAATTTGAACAGCTAAATACAATAAAATTCTACATCCACTGTATTGCAACCAATGTAGGTGGGGAAGTCCTTTCCCTTTGATTGTGCTCATCAGGCCCCTCATCCCGTACTGTTTTCGACTCCATAAATGGAAATATTTTTTTCTGATGAACATAGAACCAAACTTCAGAAGTGACCATAAATAAAATCCCACAAATCTAGGTCAGAACCCTGTTCCTGGGGTGATGAAAACTCCATCTGTTCCATTATCTGGCTCCGACCCCACAGCCTACCTACCCAGAAGCAGTGTATATCATCTTATCTACAAGCTCTTCCGAACACACTTGTTTTCAGTACCCAGAAAGGATTAAAATGAACAGCCCTGCACCTTGGTCTGAGTAATGGGCCTTCAAAAACCAAAGTATTAGACAAATATATCAGCTCTGAGATGTAATACCGAGGGCTGGTTCCACGGTATCAGCATTTTTACCTTTCATTCCAAAGTGACTGGATGATAAGAGGATGTGATTCCTATTTTGAATTCAGGGTGAGAAGATCTTTTTAATAAAACTGTTTTGCTATGTAGCCATATATCATTCCCAACCAAAATGCAAAACAAAGCCTAGATCTCCACCCCCATGTTCTCTAAAACATCTATAATGATAGAGTTCCATTGTATTTTTTTTCTCATTCCTTGAATGAATTTCTCAAGCCAAATTTTCATCACTACTATTGTTGATGGCACCAAAGGGTTTCAGGGAATCTTTATTCACACAGAAAGCAGCTTGCAAACCCAGAGAGAGTGGAAAAGCAAGTTGTCTGGGTGAATAATGGTTGCAAGGTGGCCTGGATGAAGCCGGATGAACAGGACAGCTCTGTGTGTTCACTCGGCGGTGTCTTTTCCTCTTCTCCTTGGCCTGTCCCGCCAGCCCACTAACGAGTAGACATGTATTACCATATGTTAGCATTTTATGGTATGCTATATTTGCAGTACCCACTACAAATAGTATTTGCCAGCCTCACAGCATCCCCTGTGAGCGCCTCACCACAAAATAATTTCAAATCTGACCTGTCCCATGCAGCTCCATGATAACACTGGATGGAATTTCTAATGCGATGACAAAGTCCTAAAGGACAAGAACACTTCCCTTGCTTGTCGAAGAGTGTCCTCATTAATTCCTGGTACATTCACCTTGCATATATCACAGTCATCACTAAAATTATGAACCAGAAACTTCTGCTATCAGTCAGCTTGCCACTGGCTTCCTCGTTGACCATCTATTTGATCAAAACTCCAGCTGGGGCTTCTGTATATGGTAGAGACCTGAAATGAGACCATCCTAGCAAGTAAGAGGATCTCAAGTATAAAAGGGTTTCACACAGGTATCTCACACAGGTAAATTGAACAGAATGAAAATGCCAAGAAGATGCTTTTATTAAGAATTTTGGGGACTGGAGGGAGAGCTCAGCGGTTAAGGTGCTTGCCTGCAAACCCTAACAACCTGGTTTTGATTCCCCAGTACTCATGGAAAGCCAGATACACAAAGTAGTCCATGCATCTGGAGTTCATTTGCAGTGGCTAGAGGCCCTGATGTGCCTGTCCTTTCTCTGCCTCTCTTTTCTCTATCACTCTCTACTTGCACATAAATAAATTTAAAATATATTTTTAAAAAAGAATTTTCATATATGAACACACTGCAATTGGTCCCTATAATATTTGTTCCCATTCAATTAACCCCCACCTCTTTCCAACTAGGGTGTCTTCTATTTTTTTTTTTTTTTTTAGTTTGATGTCTCCTGTTTTTAGCAGTCCTCTGTCATCCATATCTAAAGGCAGATGGGCTCAATACAGCCACTCTAATGTCATGAATCTTCCCGTCACTTCATGTCTGGAGAATAGTGTCCCAGAGTACACCTTCCCACCCTCTGGTTCTTGCATTCTTTCTTTCCCTCTCGTCTGTAATGTTCCCTAAGCCTTAGAGGGAGAGAGAATTGTCTCCATCCTGAGGTCTCAATAGCATCTTATTTTCATCACTTGGATGAGTCTTGGGTCTCCCTAGCCATCTCAGAAGGGAAGCTTCTCTGGTTAATAGAGAGAGCACCACCAATATTCTTTCCTAATCAGACACATCATCCATCCTGCCTGGCCCCCCTCCAGCCAATATTCTTCCTATCGTCTCCTTCATCATGTTCCCTGATCCCTAGAGGGTATGACAGTGAGGTCTCATCCCATCCAGCGCTGAGCACTTAAACTGTCACACTCAGCACCTTGACCAGTCTTGGAGCTTCCCAGTAATCACCACCATCTGCAAAACAAAGCTTCTCTGATCAAAAGTGAGCTCAGTATTAATTTGGGGGCAAAATCATAAATATTTAAAGAGCAAGTTGATGGGCACAATATATCCACTTGGTCAAAGAAGAGCTAGAAGATATATTATATGAAATTTGACCTCCCACCACTGAAAAGAGCAGAACTCTATGTGTGTGTCAGGGAGGGGGGAGAGAGAGATGGAAAGAGGGAGAGAAAAAGCCCTCTTTCTTATAATGCCAGCCTCGCTTCCCTGTTACAGCATTTGGCTTCCACCAGCCTGTTGAATCTGTACTGGCAAACCACATGGAGCCCATGTTAACAGACATGCATGTCTGGGTGTGTGCTTCTGACTTTTGCCTGTGTTTCTATTATACAAAAGCTACCAATCCTGTCTTGGCAAGATTAAGTCGAGCATGGAGCTGCCTGGAAATACAAGAAGCAGAAGCTCACCTGTCCTGCTCCAGCTGGGGACCGGGCTGGCCTTTGGCACATTCCTAACTCTATGATTCCCAGGAGTAGACTAGCAGGACATCTGTTTATTCCACATCCTCATGCCCGCTGGCCTTCTGAATGGAAGGAAGAATTATAAACCAAAGAAACTTAAGACTCTTCTCAACTCTCACTGAAGCTGAAGCAGTTCAGTCTGCTTTAGGAAGCTGAAACACAATTACAAGTGGGGGCTGGAAAGGGCTCAGCTGTGACTGTGACTTGGACCTGGCTGACATTTTACAGCCCTGCCCATTATAAAGCTCCTCGTCTTCACCAGCACACGAACTACAGGCCTGTGGACAGATTGTTCTGTGTAGACAACCTCTGCTAACAATTAGGGGAGGCCTTTTTAACGACTGGTGACTGGTTTCCCAGGAAGCAATGACAGTTGATGTGGAAAAGCTCTGGTAAATTAGGGGCGCCAAGCCTGACCCGAGGGTCCACTTGGAGATGAGTGGAGAAACTCCGATAATGGGCTAAGCCTAGACGGATATTCCCACTGCCAAGTTGGACCGAAAGTAAACAGAAGAGCAAATGAAACCCATAACACCTCAGACCAAGAAGGAGAAACTGAGTCACCTGCCCTGATGAGTGCCACACCCTATCTACCTATGGTGTGACTTTGTGCACTTCGAAGCAGAGAGCTCAAGCAATGTGCCTCCTGCCACTACCTAAACAGAGCTGTGATTATAAAAGCCCAGATCAAAGGAAGGAAGGAATCCTGGCCCAATGCCAGCCTGGGCCATGGCTCCTGATAGAACTACTAAACTGGATTCAATCTGGATCTGAGAATAATCAAGCAATTAACCACAAAGTGACAGAAGCTGAGTTTCACAGTAAAAGCAGTGCTAACCAGCCACTTAGCATTGGGAGAACAAGACCCTTTCTTCAGCCACCTGCGGTCACCACCCCACCCCCCACTCTGGCACTACCCCACCTCCACCTCCTTGCAAGGGTTGAAAGGGAGAGATTAAGTCCAGGCCTCTACTAAGAGGCAGACAGGGAAGGGGCAGGGGACAGACCTCTCGTTCAGAGGCCTCCAGAGGACACTTACACTTGACTCAGAAAGAGAGAGAGAGAGACATTACTACTTCGAACTTTTCAAAGCAAAACTCCGACTAATTGGCTAATTGGTAGAAAAGGAAATCAAGGATACAGTGGGAAGAGAGGATGCTATCAAAAAAGAGACAGGAAAACCCCACAGGGCAGGGCAATGCCAGCCTCCATTACGAAAGGATCTTGGAAAACTTTCCAAACTGGATTTCTGAAACTCTTGCTTGAGCTCACAGATCTATGCTCCTACATAACCGCAAAGATCTGTCAGGCTTGCTTTCTTTCCTCGCAAGCACATGGGCGCACAGAGGGGCACACAGATGGTAGCCCTCATGTCTTAGGAGTCGCTCTGGCTTTCTCAACTGGTGGCAGAACATATAGTATCCCAGGTCGCCTACTGATAAGAGTCATCAGGACTAACTGGGGGTGGATTTTGAGAAGTGTGTGACATTTTGGAATCCTTTGGTCATTAAGTCTATCCCTTGAGGCCTATTGGTGTCTTTCCTTCTTCTGAAAAATCTTAGAGTTCTGAAGGGATCTCAGCACACCTGCTTGTGCGTGTAATAATGAGACCATTCTGTTCTAACTAACTGCTTTAAGATTATCGATACCTTTAAACACTCAGTGTGTGCGTTTCCCCTGCCAAGTTCCTTCGAAGCAGAATTTAAGCCAGATGGAAAAAAAAAAGAGAAAGAAATCATTTCCGCTATCCTCTGTAGAGAGAGCTACATATACAAATTATCTGAAAAGGTTAAAGAAACAAGATAAATTGGGTAAGCTTCATGCTAACTCGAGGATCAGAGGAGTGTGTAAAGAAAGGACAAGCTGAAAGCCATAGATCCTCTTTCTGGGGTATTCCCAGCCCTGTGCCACAGGCTGTGGTCACTCCCAGTGCAATGTAACTAACTCCCTCAACAGCAAGAAAGATCCAAAGTCTCTTTCCATTTGAAATAATGACACTTCTTTGGACAGATATTTACTTTCCCAAGGAAAACAGGACTGCAGACAAGCTATTACCCAAAATAGGTCTATTGGCCAGGTTAAATAAAGGAAGGCCTCAAATGAAGAAATTACCTTTCCTCTCTGATGAATAGAGTTCTGACCATGAATAGAGTCAACCTTGGACACTTTGGATGTTCCCACAGTGAAAAGAACATCCTGCCCATCCACGAACACGGGATGAATCCAGGGTCAGCCTGCTGTCTGAGGGCCCGGTGGATAAAGAAAGACTGTATCAGGCACTACCACACAGCCATTTGGGCTCCTCTTTTTTTAGAAATATTCAGCTCAGCCAATGGCAACAGGATAAACATGGCTGGCATCTTAATGACCTTTGAGCATTAGCAGATGGCCTTTTTATGATCACAGATTAGCAGCACACTGTCGTTTGTTAATGACCAAGAGCAGGTGCCAGTGGTTGCTTACATATCTCTCCGTGGTTGTTCCTTTACCTCCCCAGGGTGAGCAAGGGACAAGGTCCACTCCATGAACCTCCTCTCCCTGGTCCATCTGTCCTTGGTGTCGCTACTGCCTGGGACACACCCATGCCCATTACCAGAGTTAAAAGACCATGTCTCCAAGTCTGAGTTTCTCCTCCCTCCCCTACCCACTCCCTGTCTTCTCTCTCCTTCTTTCCTTCTCCCTTCACTTGCCTCTGGAAATACCTTCCTCTGGGTCCTAGTGTCTTGTAGTTTTTGTATCATCCCAGCCCAGCAACACCAGGCTTTTATTGTTGTCGTCGTCGTCGCTGTTTCCAAGAGGATATGTGGTACTGTCCAAATAATTGACAAAAATAACAAAAACAACACAGACATGGCTTCATCTAAAGCAAATGAGTCAGCCAGAACTGTTAAGCCATCATAAACTTTCTGCGACTTACAGTATCCACCTGATGTTGCCTAAAGGACCACATATTCCCTGTAAGCCCCTCTCTTCTGGGAATTCACGTCTCACGCTCATGTGCTTTCATTCCCAAGAAGAAGGAAGCCATGTGAAGCAAGAGCCTGCTTTGTGGAACTGATTTCCAACCCATGTTGGGCGAGTATCCCCTCCTCCACTGCTGGAGCAAACTGAGAGGGCACCACGTAGTAATTACCAAAATGCCCTCCCTGTCTGTGTTCATCTCCCTGGGTGAGGAAAGAGAGCTCCTGAAATTAGCCTTAGATGCTGACAGATTCTAGGACCTGGGTCTCCATGCTCTATAAAAGTCTATGGAGCCCAGCACAAAACTCAAACAACACAGAGCATGGCATTTACACAGAACTGACTGGGAGTCCATCACCTGGAAGCAACCCTCTCTTCTCATGCAGGTGTAGGGGAGACGGCCAGTCCACAAGGTTGCGTGGCTCCCTCCAAAGCATACGTTTCCAAGAGAAGTGGCTGCATATCAGAATATAATTTGAACATGTATCATTGGAAAACAATTTGCTTGCTCCAATATGTCTATTACAGCTGCCTTACAAAATACTGCTCAGGAAATTGCATGTATCTTTCTTTAAAAAAAAAATTAGAGATCCCCCAAAGGCCAGATTTGTCATAGGAATAAATGGAAATTTGGACATTTTAAGGATTCTTTTTTGGATGGGTTAAGAGACTTTTTCTGTGTTTTGACAGAATTGTTCATTAAAAAATCATATTTTCAGCTCCAAAAAGCTGTGTTTCCCAAGTGAATATTGCATCTGTGGGATATTCATTGCTGTTTAGGGGGCCAATGAAGTCTAGTAAGGGAAGAGAGGTACATGGTTATAATCAACTCACAAAGTCAAATTGAAAAGTAGCCACTTTGTTTTGGCTTCTGCCTGTAAGTATGACTCAATTCCAGCAGAACCCTGGATCATCCCTTACCTGCTCGAAAGAGGGCACCTACACAGGGTTCCCAGCTTCATGGGGTGGCTGGGCTTCTCCCTTCTTAGTTAGCTTTCCAGATCTTTGGCTTTTCCCCAGTCCCTCACGCTGTGACTCAGAGGTGTAAAGCCAATTAAGAAAATGAATTCCCAAAGTGTTGAATTTTGAGATCTGTTGGGCCACCTGCCCTTCCCCCATTTCAAACATGAGAGAGCAAGGGAAGAAGAGCCCAAGCTTGCCCTTGGCCCACTCTGGGACAAAGCAGAACCAATGTTAGCAGAGACCGACCCTCGGCTCCCTCATGCTGGATGCTCAGTAACAGCTCTGGTGAGCACATAGAAATGAGAAGGGTAATGCATAACGACTGACAAGAAATTCAAAGAATAACTCAAGGCCTAGAGGCCTCATTTTGAGAGTAGATTTGCTGGATGTCCCAAGCCAATCAATTCCTTAGCAATCAAGCAAGAGCTCCTCCTATTCCTTCTTGTACTGCTTGAGCCACAGCTGCTCATGACATTCCTTCCTGCTCCAGTGACATCCAGACCTCATCCCTGTACAACAAAGAGTTCAAAAGATAAAATGAACACCCATTATCAATTAGACTGTTAAGATAAACAGCTTTAACTTTGTTTTATGAACAGTATACAGTAGATAAAGAGAAGACACAGTGCGACACTGATGACCTACATGGCGACTTGTGGTCAGCCCCATACTTCTTGCCCGAAAACTGGTTTGCTCAACACCTGATATGCCCTCTTTGCCACTTCTGCACTGGAAGGATTTATTTTGAATAGTCCCTCACCCACATAATGACTGTAAGATGCTTTAGACTTAAATACGCATAGCTGGGAATTAAGAAATAATGTCAATTAACAGTTGGAGTTCAGAGATAATAATACTTTCATCCAGAAGCCCATCCTAAGTCTATGGGAGGATCTAGTCATCCCAAGACTTCCGTGTGCTAATAAACGTTTAGCAAACCATGGCTTTGAGGCAAACGGAGTCTGTTGCCTGTTTTTGTATAGTTGTGAACTAAAAGTGCTTTGTATATTTAAAAATAGATTTTTAAAGTTATATATGTGTGTGTTATATAATATAAAAGTATACCAGCATATGAAACATAGATTAGATTCAAATAGCATATTGCTGGAGCCCAGCTCCTCATTCTTTGGGGTTTATTTGTGGCTGCTTTCACACTCTACTACACAGTTGAGACTTTATGACTTTCAAAGCCCCACATGTTTGCTACCTGGCCAATAGTTTTTTTTTTTTTTTTTTTTCGTTTTTTTTTAATGCCAAGTATGACTTCATAAATGGTTTTGCTCCCTGTTCAGACAAAAAGAAATTGGGCTCCACTTGTTCCCATGAGAATGTATCAGCGAGTGTAGAACTGTTAGTTCTGTTCTAAAGAATAATTCTATTAGCACAAAAGTGTAGCAGAGCTCTCAGTGGTCCTGAAAAAGGACACTGGAGTGAATCAGTTCCCACATTCAATACTATCTTATTTTGTCTTATTTTGGAAGTGGTCATTGCGATGCCTTTTGCACTTGGACAGTAGAGTCGGGTCACTGATGGCTTCCCAGCTCAGCACTGTATTCACATGTTCAGCTGTGTGTGCCTTAGTGTGTCCATTCATCCTCACTTGTGGCTCCCCTGAGATAGGTTGGCTACCCATTGGCTATTTTTATCTTCCATGATATTGTTCTCCCCAAGACTGTTTTCAAGTCCTGGGATATGTTTGGAGCAGGTCACATGCTTGAGGAGCCTGTCGTAGTCAGCCACACGCCGCTGGGATGAATCTTCAAACCAGGCACAATTTGGGGAGGAAAGTATTTATTGAAATTACAGATTGAGGGGAAGTTCTGTAACAGTGAAAGAGGCTGGCCACAGAGAACAGGAAACAGGCAGGAGGGGCCAAGGAGAGAATTTCTTCCCCTTTATGTAGGCTTAGGGTGGGGTCTTGGAACCCTATCCCAGACTTAATGGCTTCCTGAGTCTCTGGAAATTCCTTCCTGCAATGCCCACACAGGAAAGGATGTTTACTTCTAGCTCCTTTGAGCTTCCTTACATCCTGTCCCTAGCTGAGAGTCTGCCTTCCTGGAAACATCCTCAGAGACCTACCAAAGATAATTAAAAAGATCCAATTTGACAACAAAACCTAACCATCACAGAGCCTATCCTGGTCAAACCAAAGAAAGGCAAATTGGTGTCTTTACCACCAAAATTGGTCCATGTTTGCTCAACAACAGCCCTCTTGAAGCTTGATTCCAGACCTGATGTCTACTTTCAGTATCAATTGCATATTTTAATTGATCTCCTAAAGATATCTCCATGTTTTCTTATCTCCCTCTCTTTTCTTCCCTTTGTTTTTCCTTTTTCCAAGTACCAATTTTGAAAACTTCAATTCCAAGGTTGTCTTCATAATATCAGTATTTCCTAGGACAAATCATGTAATCTAACCTCACTTAAACAACCTCCACCCCTCTAAATGAATTGTGTGAATAGCAGTCCTGAATATGTGTGAGCTTCTCAGCAATATGTCGAGTACTAGTGTGTATGTCTGTAGTAGCTGAATGAGTAGGGTGATTATGATAAATGTAGGTGTTTATAGATATATTTTCTTGTGTTCATTATGCTTTATGCCTTCTAGGAAAGTGACAAACATATATAAAGTATTCAGCAAACACTTGAGTACAATTCCTGTTTACCTATTCATCTTTAAAATAAGTACTTATCAAACATAACTACATGTTTGGTTCTGTACTAACAATATGGCGCCTTGAAAGGAAGTGAAATACACACACTAGAATGTTTACATCATCAAGGATCTACCTACATTTCTGTGAAAAAGACATAGATCATAATACGACATATTAGAAAGTGTCTATTATCACATTTGAAAGCCCATTCGTATTCTATCTTTTAGGGCTGAATTAATCTACAGTCTAAAACAGAAAGAACCCAATGCAAACTAAAATCCACTGAGAGACACATATGAAAGATATAATAAGCCAGGGAGGATGTCTTAGAAAGAGGGGGTATCTTGTTTACTAGCCTACAGATGAATCAACAGAAAATAGAGAAGTACAGAATGTTGAACTATCATGATGGATGGAAGTGCCATCAAGAGAGTTTTGTGCTGAAGGAGCCTGGCTTTTAGTACCAGATATATCGAGGTCAGGTCTTAATTTCTCCAATAACTAGCTACATGAGCTTAGGAAACTAAGGTGGTTCGAATCAAATGTTCCTCATAAACTCATGTGTTTTTAATGATTGGTCCCTAACTGGTGGCAATTTGGTAGGCAGAGCCTTGCTAAAGGAAGGGTGATACTGGCAGAGGGCTTTGGGGTGTCATAACCAGCTCCCCCTTGCCAAAGTTCAGCTCACTCTCTTATTGCTCTCCTCTACCTCCTGTATCAAGGAGTGATGTGCAGCCTCTGCTGTACCATATTTTCCTGCCATCAGAAAGCTTCCTGTCACAAGGACTGATCCAGATGACCCATGGAGGAGGATATCCAGCGGAGTGGGGAGGGGAGGGCAGCGGGGAATTGGGGATAACAACTCATTGTTTTCCCACTAAATGTTGTAACTCATTATGGACAATAAAAAGAAAGAAAGCCTCCCACTGATACTATAAGCAAAAATAAACCCTTTCCTCCCATGAGCTGTTTTCCCCCAGCAACACAAAAGTCATTAAAACAGAAAATTGGTACCAGAAGAGTGGGGTCATTACTGCTATAAACTTGTATGGTATTTGGTGTATTGGAGCTGATTTGCAGAAGAAATATGGGAGGATCTAAATTTTAGGATTAAGAGACACCTTGCCATGCTCTAAGCGGAGATCGATGTAGCATTCTGGTGAGAGCTGAAACACCTAAAGGAAGAAATAACTGTGGACCATGAGACTTGGCTTGTGAGGGAAAAAGAACTTCGCTGGAACCAGGCTAGAGATAGTTGGTGTGAGAGGCTGGCTTTGCTCTTCCATGTCCTTCAAATTTAAACAAAGTTGAATTTAGAAGTAACAGACTGGTGGAAAAAAATAGAGTAGAAGGATGTGGTACAGTAATAAATGAAGATTTGGGCCAGAGACTTTGGGCCAGCCAAATTCAGCTACAATTATTTGAGAGGTTACCACCATTGAGATTGGGCCAGCTGTTCTGTTTTGGAGCACCGGGAAGAACTCTGACTCTTAAAAGTAGAGGAGCAGAAGGAAGAATTCTAAATGTTTTCTGCTGTTTATAGCCAGCTTTATTCCCTCCTGGGTTAATAAATTTGGCAGTGCCTCTGTTATTATGGAAGTATAACAAATGCAGGAAAGACAGCATCATTAGATTTGTAATGTGGTTCTTTTTAGAGATGGCTACTGGGTGATGTGAGGTAGGGTTGTGGAGGTACCTGTGTGGAGGTCCTAGAAGCCATGGCATAGAACTGTGAGTTGAGTGGAGACCCCAGGATTATGGAGATCCAAGGACTGCCAAAGAGATGGGTTGGCTGCCAAGGAGAGCTGCTGTCTCAGGATAGAGTTTTCCCTGGACTGTGGGCAGCCTGGTTGGAGGGGCAGAAGTGAACCCCCTGAGATTTTATTACTGGACCTACTTGCTGTACATGCAGCTATAGAATTTGATATTTGCCCTACTTGTTTTAGATCTTACCTTGGTTCAATCTTCTCTTGTTATGCCTTCTTTTGCTGTAGGAATGCTGTTTACTCTGTGCCATTATGTATAGTTTGTAATTTGATTTTAACTGCTTATAGTTCAGAGACTATTTCAAATGAAACTTTGGACTTTCAAACAGTATTGGGGTTGGTAAAAACTATGGGAACTTTTAAGATTGGCTGAATTCATTTTATGTGTCATGGGCTGGTCATGAGTCTATGGAGACCAGGGTTGGAATGTGGTAGCTTAAATCAGATGTTTCCCATAAACTCATGAACTTTGAATGCTTGGTCCCTAGTTCATGGCAATTAGGGAAGTGGAGATTTGCTGGGGGAGTTGTGTAGCTGGGGGAGGGCTTTAGGGTATTATAGCCCAGCTCTTTCTTATTAGTGCTCAGCTCTTGGTACTATCTTCCACCTGCTGTGACAAGGAGTGATGTCCAACCTCTGTTCCACCATCTTTTTCTGCCATCATGAAGCTTCCATTGAGTCTATATGCCAAATAAATCTTCTTTCATCAGCTGCTCTTGGTCAGGTGTTTTGTCCTAGCAAAGTGAACATAATTGCTACAGAAATTACCTAGCCTTCTATTATCATTAATCAGTGAATACTAAAACTGCTTTACTTATTGGAACATAAAATGTCAAGGATTTATAATGATTGTTACAGCATTATTTAATAGTAAAGAGTTGCAGCTGTGTATCTTTGGGGAGACCCTTGAATTAAACATGGATCCTTTGAGTTTTGAGCCCTGGTATTAATGCAACTTATTCATACCTGATCACTTCTCTTGCCTTCCAAATAGTTCCATCTGCATATTGGATCCCAGGACTCATCAGAAGAATGAATGCCAGCATACTACCATAGGTAGTTTATGAAAGAGCTCTCTGAGAAACCATGAAGACAAGGAGAGAGGCACCAATGACACAACCCCACAGAAAGAGAAATTGTGACTCCTCGTGAGATGAGAAGAAACACCTTTGGAATTGAACACAGATGCAGACATGGTCATGTCCTGAGGCAAACTTTTTGTAAGATTTACCTTATCCTCCTGAGTTCTCCCTCCATGGTGACTTGTCTATTCACAAGTCTTTTTCACTCTTGGTTGGTTTTAATTACTTAATTTCGAAGACAGGGAACATTGTGATGTGAGATGATGGTGTTGATTGGCTAGGATAAAAGTAAATTTGTAAACACCGTCCACACCACCTTGGGTATTCTCAGCATGGAAGTGCATCCTTCTGCATCTAAACTGGGAAAAGGCCAGTCACTCACCTGGGGCCATGAGCCAAGACTCCATCTGTTTCCTAGGTGCTGGGCAACACAGGATAAGGCAAGAGTTGGACATAAGGAATGGTGATGCCCACAGGCCAAATGGGCTCTGCCACAGTGTTGCTATGAGGTACTCTCCCACTATACCTGAACCTCAGCCTTCCTGTCACTTAAATGGACAGACGGGCACAATCTGCTGTTTGTCCTCTGTACTGTGCAATGAAGGAAATTCCCTTCCGAGAGTGGCAGTTTTCACTCTATTCTATGCCCTATTTTATTTGAATGCTCTTCAATTCAGCCAAATACCTGGGACCTCTGACTGAGCATCCAGTGAGCCCAAAGTGTGTGTCCCCTTTGTCACTCATAGCCCCAAGTCTTCCCAATGTCTCTCAGAAGTGGCTTTCAAAGGGCTGGTAGGTCCAACCAGGAAATGTGAAAAAAGAGCAGTGAATTAATGGAGTCTCCACTGTGATTACCAGAAGCATCTTGATCCTCCAGCACTTGATTAAGGGTGTGACACTCAGCTTGGCACTACAGGAAAAAGTTAAAGGAAAGGTCACAGCTCCTGCCCTCTGGGGACACAGACAAGCAATGCTAGCTTAGTTAACACATACAGGGAAACACACAGACAACAGCAATTGTAGAAACATCAAACAATTAACCGCCCTTTCTAAATAGCTAAAAACTCAGTTGAAAAGACACAACTAGGACTCTGGATTAGGCTGAGGCTGAGCCTGGAGAAGGGACTGGAGGTATTTATTCTAGCAGGGACAACACTTTGTGACAAAGAATCTCAAGGACTAGAGTAAGAGAAAACTAGAAAGATGGCTGTGAACTGTCAGACAATCAGGACATCCTGGCATGGCATGGGGGGAGAGGACTGAGCATCATGTCAGGCACTGTGCAGGGTACCAATATGATAGGTGATTTCTGACATGAGGCTTCTACTCCAGGAAAAAGGGCAGATGTGGACAGACACAGAGGTAATGCACATGAAACAAATGAGGTTTGGTCAAGAGCAGGCAGATCAATCTACAGCCTTCTAGGAACCTCTCCATCCATCTTCCACAGTTTTCCTGCTCCTTTCTGGCCTGGAGTTCCTCTCTTGGATGGTCTTTCTTGTTTTGATTTCCATAATATGGCATTGGCTTTGTGGTCCTAGCATTGTGGTGTGTGTGTGTGTGTGTGTGTATGTGTGTGTGTGTGTGTGTGTGTGTGTTTCAGGATGGAACCTAGGGCATTGTGCCTGCTGTACAAAGAGTCTTTTCTACCACTGAGCTCTATAACCATCCCTTATTTTATTTTTTTTTTATTCTGAGACAGGATCTCACTAAGTTGGCCAGGCTGGTCTTGAACTCACTGTGCGTGCTTTCTAAACAGGGCAGTACTTTCCTACTTCAATGCCAATCCAAATTTCCAGTCTGGAGAACATTAGGCCAGAAGAAAGAGCCAAACAGTGAATTCCCACATAGCTCTTCATGTTATCAGCATGAGGAAACCAGCCTTCAAATCAAGGAAGAGGCCACTAAGAGTTTGAATATTTATAAATTATGATGCTCCTCCCATGTAGAACGTGTCTTGGAAAAACGTTCTCAGAAATGATGTTAAGCTTTCCCTTAACAGTTAATGTGAGATGCAAAGTCAATCATATTGTCGCTTGGAATTGGACAGGTGTCTTGTTTTCTTACAGCGTGTGTTTTTCTATTCTTACAAACGTGAATATATATGTATGAGAAAGAGATATTAGATTGACTGATTGATTGATTGACTGATTGCTGGGGAATTGTAAATTTAACTTTTTCCTCGCCTAGAACCCAAGAGTTCATCCCCAACCCCCAATTCTCTAATGCGCTGAACTCTGCTTGTGTAGCAGGTCCTTAGGTGTCCCAGATGAGGTTTTCTGCCTGGGTGGTGGTTGTTAACTGCATTGTGAAGAATAATGACAGCTCTTGGCAATCCCTTGCCAGAGGTGTTACTGCCTTTTGACGCTTCACCATGGCATGGTCATGTGTGTGTCCCTCTCCTAAGTCTCAAAGCATTGTTTTCTGCATCTGAGGTGCTAGCATGGCCGAAAGCCATCCCAGAGAGCATGCTCGGGGAAGTGTTGGAGGGTAACTGACTGTCACTAGGCACAAGTGCTTTTGTATAGGACTTTGGCAGGTCAGGATTGGATTATTTCCCAATCAATGCCATCCAAATCTAGCCAATGCATTACTGAGCAATGTGCCAGACCATTCTAGAGGCCGAGTAGACACTCAGTGCCATTCAACGGTAGCTGCTGGCTTGTCTAGTCCAACCCTTTGCAAGGCTCCAGCGGAATGATTAAAAACAGTAGCTTTTGTACTTGCCATAATTAGAAAATCATGGCTTTTTCCCCCACACACAGAATTAGCTTATGTTAGGCTGTTTATTCTTCCATCTTCTCAAATATTGCTACAGATGCCATTCGGACAAGCTATGGCCTTAAAACCAGAAAGGTACCCCAGCAAGCATCAAGTGACCCCAGAAGTATTTTTAATAGATGTTATGTGCTAATGCAGACACATGAAATCAAAGAATCATAAACCAGGCCTGTAGCTC
>PVHP010037317.1:0-17542 GCA_004024765.1 Zapus hudsonius
TTGATGCTGTCCTTGAGACTATTAGGCAAATACATTCAAATTAGTGGCAGAAAAGCAACGAGGACTCTAAACTCTAGGAAGTGGCTAGGCCGAAGTTCTGACCAAAAACAAGAAAAAGATAAACTTGTTCATACAGGAATAAAAACGTAAGTATCACTGAATATCTGCGTAAAGACAGTATATTATTCCAGTTCCCTTTGTATATTAGCTCACTGTGCATATTCCAGAACATTTATGCAAAACAAACATAATAAGGAGTGGTCAACAAGCACAATTATTCATATGCCTGGTCATAGTGAAGGGAGGAGGAATAATAAAATAAAGTCATGATCCCCAAGAAATATTTATGGAGATTAATGATTAGAAGCGATCCAGAAATTCATTTAAAATTATATCAACTTACATGAGATGGAGACATTTCATGTCATTGGGACAAAATGGATTTTTAAATAAATGATGTTAAGTTGAACAGATTCATCCCTCCTGTTTTTATTATTCTTTTTATTAGAATATTTTATTTATTCATTTTCAAGCAGAGAGAGAGAGAGAGAGAGAGAGAGAGAGAGAGAGAGAGAGAGAGAGAGAGAGAGAGAGCACCAGGGCTACCACCTTGTGGGTCTGGCTTATGTGGGCCCTGGAGAATTGAACCCAGGGCCTTAGGCACTGGAGGCAAGTGCCTTAACCACTTAGCCATCTCTCCAGCCCTGTTTTTCTTATTCTTTAATAAAGGAGTCAAAGATGTAAGCATAGGAAATCAATAATAGAAATAGTAGAAGAATTATTAAGTCTTTAACAACTCAACCACATGTGGGTAAAATGTAATGACATTGGCACAAACATAAAAATGCAGGGAGGATTAAGACAAAATTATATTTAAAAACACTATAACAGATGACTATAGGGAAAATTTAATAAGAAAATATTAATGATCTAGTAAAATTTGCAATGAATATTAACAATCCTTGACCAAAAAGGAAACATTATTTTAATATGAAGAGAGTCAACCTCATAACAAATGGAAAGACATAATGTATAAATATTCATTTATTTTCACAGAAATTAGAAAATTTCACAGGCTCTCATAGACTCCTAGCATGAGTATAAACTAACATAGACTTTTTGAAAATCCATGTAGCAATATCTGTCAGTTTTTAAAATTGCATCTATCTAGACTTTTACAACACATTTTTAAATAACAAGGGACTAGAAACTACCTAAGCATACATCAGTAATTGCTGTGTATTTATACAATTCAGCTTTACAAAAACTGGTAGGAATTCATTCCCTACATATGTTGCGAAATCTTAAAAATAAAGTTAAGACACATTTATGCTCTGGGGATAAAAATTGATATGTGCATATTTCATGTGTGCTAATGACTTCATATGTATAGGATATATATGTGTGTATATATACCTATATTATCTCTATTTATCTATCTATATCTATATCTATATCTATATCTATATCATCTATATCTATATCTATATATATTATCATAAATGCTTCCTCTGGACAAGGAAGGGGGCTAGAGAGAAATGTTTATTTTCTAATATAAATCTTGTTAATGTCATATGAACGATTTACCGTAAGCATTTATTAATTACTCAAAAACTTGAAACATAAAATCTAATTTCTTTCATCATTACCATGACTTCAGATATTTATTTAAATCATATTTTTATTTTTGTTAATTTATGTATTTAGTTATTTGTTGCTAGAGATCAAGCTCAGGGCTTCACATGCTTACTGTAAATGTATTATCTTTCTGGGCCTATTTTACTTCAACTCTAAAATAGTAATAGCAGGCTGGAGAGATGGTTCTGTGGTTAAAAGTGCTTGCTTGCAAAGCCTGAAGGCCTGACTCGATTCCCCAGTACCCATGTAAAGCCAGATTCACAAAGTGTTAATGCATCTAGAGTTTGTTTATGGTGGCAAATGTCCCTGGCATGCTCATTCTCATTCATTCTCTCTCCCTCTCTCTCTTTCTTGTTATCTGTCTCCTTGCAAATAAATAAATATAAAGTAATTTTAAATAAGGAAAATTGATATCATCAGCTTAGAATATATGTAAATATGAAATAAAATGAATGGTAAGGCCTGGCATCGTGGGGTACAATTGGAATCCCAACACTCAGGGGACTAAGTCAGGATCATCATGAGTCCAACCTGGGCTATAAAAAGAGGTCCAGAGTAGAAACATAGGTAAAAATATTAGGTAAGATCATTAAATGCTACAAAATATAAGGGATACTTTTTATACAGCACCAATACTTTAATGTTTTATTGTAATTATCTTGTGTCACAAGTTAGTCACTGTTATATTAGACATCATTTTGTATACCTTCTATATGCTTATACAATGCCCTTTACTAGATCATTAGTGTGCAACGGGATTCATAGCACATCTGTGTGTGCTAAGAAAGGTCCTCAATAAAGCTGACAGGTTGATAAATACTTTTTATGTGACTGTACTATTTGTAATTGGAGGTGTGAACTATTCTTTATAGAACTTTAAAATTTGGAAATCAAAACGTAAATGAGCGTCCATAGCTTACTTACATGTGTACCTGAGAGAAAGGCTTAAATAAATAAATGATGGTCCTTTCTTCTAGGTATGATGGATGGTTCTCAGAAAGCAGCACCTGACATTATTCATCCTCAAATCCTCAGTCCTCATCATAGGACCTGCCAAAGTGTGTCTGCTGTTTACTAACTTGCAATTAATTAAGCTTAACTCGAAAGTCACTACATTGTATGATAAATTAAGCTTAACTGATACGCTTCATGTATGAAAAAAAATGGAAATCTTGAAAAGGAAGTTTGATCATGGAAAAATGTATATGCATATTAGTTTTACCTGATTTTATCTGAGTCATCGTTGTGTTAAACTTAATAAGAATACCCATTGGCTGTTGGGTATGGAGCTGAAGGAAAATGAGTCACAACATGTTGTGGTCCTCCAGAGTGTTTATGCTGTCCCCAGGGTGGCAGAGTTGGGAGGAGGTCCTAGTGGAAGGGTTTTTGTTATGGAGGCAGATGTCTCACGAATTCCTGAATGGATTGATGCCTTTCTCACAGGCTGAGCTAGCACAGCCAGCTGGGCCTCTGTGACTTTTGCATGCATCCACTGGTCCCTCCATCCAATTCAAGCAACATGAAGCTCTTGCTGGCACCAGGTTCTGAGACTTAGCCCTATGATCAATGAACCAAATAGAGCTCATTTCTTTATTAATTACTCTGTGCAAGATGCTCTATTATAAACACAGAAAATGGACTGAGACACACAGTAGCTACTACATGTGGTTCAGTGAAGATCTGTTTGTGGTGGCTCTAGTCACTACCTGATGGCTGGTGTTCAACATGATTCGCAAATTAGAAGACTCTATTCCTGATGACACTTTAATTTTCTGCTTAATGGCATATTAACTTAGCTGCTATTGGCTGTTCTAATTAATGTCAATTAGCACATCAGAACATAGCTTTTTGAGCATGGCAAATATCTGCTCTAACTGCTGTATTTTCTTGTCATGAAAAAAGAAAAACTGAGTGTAACACTAAGATGACCTAATAAGGTAAATTTCAATTTTCAACTCTTCTGGAATGTCCTGAGCCCTGATCTGATGTTAATACATGCAAAGGTTCTCAGGTAATATACTAGCAAATAGATAAAACAATTGTGTGTTTATATGTATTTCTTTTATTAAAATAAATAAATAAAATATATTTACATATATTTCATATAATTATGTGTAAGGAATTTTTTAAAGTAGAAAAAAACATAAGTAGAAGATTATATTATGTTAAAGCACATTCATTTTGGCTAACATGAGAATTTGACCATCAGTTTTAAGGTCATAATTAACTAAATACATACTGCAAACACAAAGGTAGGATTTTAAGATTGGCATCTTAAAAGAGAGAGGGAAGAGAATTGAGCAAAGCAGCTTGTTGTACTTATTTTTCTCCATATGACTCATAGGATATACTGTGAACATTCTAGTGAATTACCTTCCTTAGACTTAAAAAATGCCTTTGCCTGACCATTAATGAAAAGGTGTGTGGGGGTTCTCGCAAAAGTAGGGATAAAGGTTTTAGCTCCTCGATTTTCTCTGTTGTGGAATCTGTTAGACAATTTACATTCTATGATGGTTGAAGATGTTTCGGAGAGCATTATTTGCCATAGCTACATCACCCACCGACTTCTGACAATAAGATGAGAGACCAAGCATTGATTGAAAATGCAAGGCTCCTATTTAACAACTGAAATTACATTTTGCCAGTTTAACACTGATCTTGGGAAATTTATAAAATGACAGTTAATTAGTATATGGCTATATGAGAAAGGGAAGCTGGAGTAAAAGATCCTTAAAAACAGAAGTCAAATAAGTGAGGAAAGGCTTTCCTTTGTGCTAACCCCAAACTAATGACATCACCAAGAAGGTGACTAGACCTAGAGACCACCATGTCAGCAGGGATTCATGATCAAGGACACATAAGTCTTGTGAGAAGGGGCCAAAAAATGAGGCAAGTAATTCATGAATGAAAGACTGTAAACACAGTAATATAAAGATAATACAGAAATACAAGAGTTGGGATATGCCTAGTTACTTGCTATACTCAAAGAAATAAATAAGATGGATTGAGGAAATGGCTCAGTTGTCAACGTGCTCTCTGTGCAAGCATGAAGCTCCGAGTTCTCCAGAACTCATAAAAAAGCCAGGCATAGTGGGACACACCTCTACTGTAATCCAGGGCTGGGGAGGTAGAGGCAGGTAGATCCCTAGGGCTCTGGCTAGTTAGTCTACCCTACTTGGAATATCACAAAAGAACAATCCCTAAGGTTTTGCTCTGGCCTATATTCACGTGATAGACACACACACATGCACACATACACACAAATAAGAAATAAATAATATAAATGCAATTGTTATGTCACAGGTCTTACCTAGCATTCCCTATCAAAGACACAAAACTAAGCAATTATACAGCACACATTGAGAGTTGTAAAAAAAAAAGAATTTAGAGATCATAGAAATTGCCAACTTGTTTGGAATTAAAGATAAATGAAACTCACTGTAGGTAGATAGAGGGTCCTACATCCCAAGGGCACTGGCACAAAGCTTGGGCCTTGTTCAGCCGTATGAAGTGCTGTTGAGAATGGTACTTGTGTTGCGCTTTTGCTACGTCTTTATGGTGAGCACTTTATCGTGATCATGTGTTGCTGTTGTGCTTCTGTGATGAGTGAAACCAGAGCAGTGGGCTCTCAGGCCTTTGAATGGCAGAGGATCGACCCTTCCCTTATGCCTGGCAGCAGGGGGCTGGGCAAGTATTATTGAGCAGCTTCTTCCCTGGCAACTGACCCCATTGCTCTCCTGACAACCCAGCTGCTTTGACTCTTAATGATCAATCGCTCTAAGACTCTTCAGCTGCAATGACCACTACAGCCAAAGCCCTAATGATGTCGTAAAAGGCCTTGTTTCAAATCACAACCGCTCCAGGTACCCTTGCTGAGGAAGTCCCAGGCAGGATAGCTTTGGTGAACTTCAGACCACTCTGCAGCTATTCTCACTCAAGATGGGGGTGAGGGAGTCAGTAAATTAACAAGAAGCCAGTGATTGTTAAAACCAGAAGCTATATTGTGATTGGTTCACAAGTAATCTTTCATTCCCATAACCCTCCCATGCGATACCACCCCTTCCTGGACATATCACCAGGCTATTCAGCTTGCTTTTTGAGTTAGTTAAAAGCCACTTTCCCGATGTTGCTACACTACACCCAATAAAAGGTTTCTTCCCCTAATGTCCTTTCTTGACTACTTGGGAATTTTCTCAAAAGGAGAATGGGCTGGGCTGGTACTATGATGAGCAAGGACAGCTTGGGCCACAGAAAGAAGAGATGGTGGAGAGCCAAGATTACAGACAGCAGAAGGTGATGGGTGAACTGTAAGAGTTCCTGGGAGTTGCCAAGCTTGGAAGGCTGAGGTTCCCAACATCCAAGCCTTGAGATCAGTAACTCTAGCTGGTTTCCAGTGCTGCCAACTGCTGCTATCATCAACCTTAGCCTGGAGCTGAAGGCTTCACCAGCTGTCCAGTGTCAGGCCACAGGCAAACACAACCCAAAGCAATCAACATCTAACATGAGTCCTACACCTAGAAGCTCTCTGCTTCTAAGACCTGGAATCTGAGTCTCTAGCCCTAGGGTGTGGTCCTTTAGCACTCAAGGCCTCAGGACTCCCAGTAGAGAAAAGTATTCCTTTAACTCTTCTAAATTTACGTCTAAGTAGAACAAAATACCCCCTACTCATCTCATTAGTAGTAAACTTAACTAAAGAACAAAATACCTACTTAAAAGACAGAAATCCCCCATGGTGGTGCAAGGAGATATGATTAATTCCTGTTATTTACAGATTCTTGCACGGAAATTAGTCTGTGCACTAGAGTTTATTTTTACCTCTTAAATACAACACTATTAGTGCCTTACACAGACATCTATGTGTCTGTTTCTAGCAGGGGTCAAACAGTGAGTCTCTGACTTCTCCTGTCAACTCTTCTATGAAGATCCAAGAGGATGGAGAACACAGGGCCACAAACTGCAGAGCCAGCAGCCCAGCTCTGGGCTGGTTGGGTGAAGTTTGATGTCCAGCTTTAGCTCCTGTAAGAGGAGAGGCCTCAGATAAGTCTTTGTATTTCAGAATTTCATTTTCTTTCTTTTTTTTCATTTGCAAGCAGAGAGAGATAGAGAGAAGAGAGAGAGAGAATGGGTGGGCACTCCAGGGTCTCCAGCTACTGCAAATGAATTCCAGATGCATGTACCACTTTGTGCTTAATGTTGGTACTGGGGATTTGAACCTGGGTCATTAGGCTTTGTGGGCAAGTGCCTTAAGTGCCTCCAGTCCTCATTTTCTTTTTTGTAGCATAAACAAAATAATGTTTACCAGGATAAATAATGTGTTTGTTTTGTATTTTTGGATTTGAGATTATAGGTCAAGTGAGATTGTATTCAATAATTTAGTTCTCTTGCAGACCTCATAGACCACATCTTCCATGGGTAATGAGAACCAACTCTAAAAATTATTAGAGAAGTTAAGAAGCCTATGAATGTGGAAGTTCAAATACATATTAAAATGAGATATCAGATGGTACAAAATAAAAAACGAAAGCAATATTTGAGAAAATAAGAGACCAAATTTTCTAAGAACTATAGAAACACTATTATTCTATCAGTTGTATAATTTCACAAACTGCCAAGCAAAATCAGAATAATTAAAAAAATAAAGACATATCTGAGCACATTGCAAAATACCGTCCATACATGATGAAGAGAAAATTCTAAAGTATTAGATAAAAAGAATACAAAGATAAAGTGTACATGGTTCATGTGATAGTGACCGCAAAGGGTAGCTACAAGTGTTTCTGGGAAACAAGCATCTAGCTCTTGTGTAGAAAATAGCCTTGAGTGAGAAGGGAGAGAAAGACTAAGAGCTGAAGTGACATGAGTTTCTCTCTTTTGGAAGCTTGAGAAATGATGGTGCCATTGCAATGCACTGAGTGGGAGGTGACAGAGAGACTCCAGCCCTGACTCATGGAAAGGACTTGTGAGGGGGTCAAAGCAGCCAGTCTCCAACATTTCCTGCCCACTCTTAACACTATCTGCTCCAAATTCCTGAACTAGTTTAAACTTCTTCTAGTTTAAACATTTCTCATGGTACCTAAGATGTTTTTGAACTCACATCTAAAATTTCTTAAATAAATATCTTTTAAGAGAAAAAGATGGAAGATATAATGTGTGAAAAAGAGAAAAAAATATAAAGAAATCAGTTCAGGCCAACACATCCGCTATTTCACTAGCTATATAGTTATGAACACCTGTGACTTTTATTTTTTCTCTAAGTAAAACAATCATAATAACTTATACGGTAAAGACAGACTGTATGTTCTTCTGGCAAAGGAGCTCATCAAATATTAAAATGTGTGTCTATCAAAGTCAAGATAATTAGCTTCTTGGCCAGTATGGAAACATTATTTGGGCATCTTAAATGCCCTTCCTCCTTCTTTCCTCCCACTTGGGAGTCATCCAATATATAACTAAGAGATTAGTCTTTCTAAACATTGCCTTTGTTGAACTACTTCCCAGTGCAAAGATTTAAATCTCTCCCACATCATTTCAGCATTAACTCCATGCTCATTTCTGGACTTACAATCTGTTCTTTGTTCTTAGTCATGCCTTAATGATCATCTACCCTTGCTCCTAAAGAATTCTATTTCTTACAACTAAACAACATCCCCTTTGATTAGATTAATAACTGTCTTGTTCTGCTCATGTCTACAATCTCAGAATAATGTTTTATCTCGAAGAATGTGTTTTCCCATCTATCACTTAAATCCCAAGCACTCCAACATTCTCCTTTCTTTGTGACTGGCAGCCCCTGTGGTCATGGGATTGATGAAGAGAAGGGAGAAACACATCTGGTTTCTAGCATTTCAACAATTTAATTGATCTGAAGATAACTGCCACCTTCAGTGGAGTAAACAATACTGCAGTTCAAATATGCTGGAACACAGCATGCACAATTATTTCCTTTCCATGGTCATAGAAGCTGAGACATCTGTTGTTTTAAGGTTTTTCTTTATTCATTTTTTTTATGAGAAAAGGATTCTGTACATACAAGCTGGGCTTGAACTCACAATCCTCCAGCCTCAGCCTCCCAAGTGCTGGCATTAGAGCCATATGTCACCACGCCCAACAAAGGTGAGTGATCTGTAATTGCTTCTGTAATGCCATAACTATGGCAGAGTTAGCCTTAGCTATTAAAAATACTAATCCATGGACTTTCTACACATCAAGTGATCTTCATGGCACAGGGATTCACCAATGACTGAGGTATCGTTACCCTTCTAACATTAACATTCAACTAAATTTGATGATACAAAAATAGTTAAAAGAATAGAGGATCTATAACTGTAGATTGAGTCACCAGGGTGAGTTTTCCGATTGCCTTAAAAGTAAGGAAAGAACATTCAGGTGATGGGACTGGGAAAGGCCACAGTGCTGAAAGTGTAGAGCAATGGCACATGGGGTCAAAAGCAAAGGCCCAATGTAATGAGAGGACAGTGAGGAAGGAGACACCCGCACAAGCTGAGGTAGACATGAAGGGCAGGGGCCAATGTTCACATGTGTTCACACTTAGTATGGAATTCAGATTCTGTCCTAATCATACTGTGTAAACTGGAGGGCCACCAGAGGACTTCAGCCAAGACTGTTTTCTATGGGAAAAAGTGAAGGGGAAAGACAACATATCAAATCCATTTTGCTCAAGCTTTACAAATTTTTCTAGAAAAAATGTTAGGAGTTTTTGGGTTGGGGATTGGCTTTTAGTATCTGCAAACATCACCAAAAGTTTCTGGAGAGACCCACATTCTCTTGACACCTTAGAACCAAAAGAATTGCCTACAAAGTAACCCAGAGCTAATATCAGTAAATCAAATGGCTCCCAAACATTCAAAGCTTCTGTATCCAAGCAGGGTAGAGCTGAAGAAAATCCTCTAAGAGGAAACTCAAGAGAGAGTTCTTGGAGACCAGCTTATAGGATAAGGAAGCAATAGAGATGAAGTAATGCTAAATTGCATAGGTAATAACCGAGGATTTAGCTTCCCCAATTCTGATTTCTTTCCTTTCTACTAACTCGACCTCTTTCATTCTGAATGTCAAATTTAGGTCTCACTGCTTTTTTGAAGGTTTACCTTAAGTTTACAAGCACTCTCATAGAATGTGATAGTTGAGTATTCTCAAAACGTAGATAATTAATTTCAACTCCTCACTAAAGTGGATTCTCATTTAGTACAAAGACTAGAAAGATAGTGGAAATCAAAGTCAAATTCATCAGTATTTTGTTGGCTCATTTTATATAACATCATGATTTTATCAGTTCTGTGCTAAAAACCAAGGCTACGGGAATATCAAAGTAAAACTGAGACTTTTGACAATTTTTTTGGCATTGGATAGTCACAGTAGGATCCTGCTTCCAAATGCTGCAGACAACTTTCAATAAAAAGATGTGAGCACCATTAAATTCAGTATGTTCACCAAGTTGAGAAAATCATGCAAACCTAGTAGGAAAAAATGCATAAAAATGCTAAATGACTATGTTTGCCAAAAGAGTGAGCAAAGGAAGGAAAAGAGTCCTGATTAGAAAACCATGTATCAGGTATGTTTAAGTCCTGATGTGAATACAGGGACTTGGTGTCGATTAGAGAGAACTGAGAAAAGTCGTCTCTCCTACCAGTTGCTGAATGGGACATAGGTAGACCCAAGTGAACACACCTGATGGAAAATTTGGTGGATATTTGCCTGGATTTTAGGTTTCCTGCTGCCCAAGCTATTACTTCCTATTAGAATTGATCAGCCTGTGGGCAAAGCCCCATTCTGTGTAGCCTGATTAGAGGTGGTACCTACCCCCACAAGTACCAAGCAGGGAAATATTTCTCACCCCATGCCACCATATCCAGGAGAAAGCATGGCTTTGAGACTTAAACAACTGGACTGTAGGACACTCTCTGTCTTGATCTTCCACCAGGAGGAGCTTATGTTCCCTGAAGAAGCAGTCAGGACTGGGTTCTTGTCACTACACTTATCAGGTTCTGCCTCTATTGATCAGACTACTGGAGCCCCTCAGTCTTTGTCCATTTATTAAACCGACTGTCCAGCTTGTCAGAAGTTTCTCAAACCTCTACTTTCCTGCCACTGCAACTGGTCTTTAGCTTAACATCAGTAGAATTAGGTTCTAATTCTTTTTTTTTATATTTTATTTATTCATTTTCAAGCAGAGAGAGAGAGAGAGAGAGAGAGAGAGAGAGAGCACACCAGGGCCACCTTGTGGGTCTGGCTTATGTGGGACCTGGGGAATTGAACCCGGGGCCTTAGGCACTGGAGGCAAGTGCCTTACCCGCTGAGCCATCTCTCCAGCCCAGGTTCTAATTCTTGAAAGGAAGACATGGGATTAACACTGACCTAGATAATTGGACCCAATTCTCCCCAACACCTTTCCTTCTGTGGAGTTTTCCCTCTATATCTCCATGAAATAAGGAAATTGCATCCATTTTAATGCTTTTAGTTGCATATAAAATCCTGATTGTGGAGAGATGGAATGTCATGGGTCAAAAGCCAAAATCATCTTGATCCCCATTCAGTCATTATTCACTGTGCAGCTTCTTTAGCTAAAGCTCTCAGAACGCATCCTAAACGTGATGCATTTCAAACCTAAGCTAAGATGCAATAGACAATAGCCTTCTTGCAGCCCCTCAGTTCATGAACACACCTATTCATTCTTCACTCTCTTGACTATAAAAGTTCAGGTAACCTGTGCTGAGCTGGAACATGTTGTTCACAATAACTGTAACCCATGTTCCAAGGCCAAGTTTACTCATATTTGACTCTGAACAAAGCAGAGTGGGTTGCTTTATATCCAAACATTTCCCATGTTTACTGCTTCTTCATCCTCTAGACAGACCAAAGCACTAAGATTCCACATGCTTTTTCTAACTCAGAATCTATTGTTATGGTAGGACATGGTAAGACAATGAAGCCCAGGTTAGAGCAGGTTGTCTGTGTGAACTTTTGGAACCATGGGTGTCACTGTTTAGCAGAGGCTGGTGTGGACCTCACTAGGTGACCCAGACCAGTATTGCTGTCACTCTTGACAGAGAGCAGCTATCCTCAAATTTTGTTTCCTGAAGGTCTGCTGCATTGTGTATTAATATTATTGTCTATGAAACCTTAAGCAAAATAGAGAGGAAGCCTAAAATTGGCATTTTTTGTAAGCTAGACATAATAATGCTAGGTAGACTCAGTTCAGGTCTATTTTGTGTGCATGTCTGTCTCTGACTTTGAAGGAAAAGGTGCAGCTAGTGTCACTTGAGTTGTCCTCATCATCTTCTCATATTTCATTTCTATTTATCTCACAGACTGATTTCTTCAGCAATATGTGACTCCTTTGGCTATCATACAGCCTGCTATGATTTGTCTATGTCCTGTATATTTCTTGTTACCATTAACAGTTTATCTCATTGAAGTTTCAATCTTCTTGCAATCAATTTTGGAGCATTTTCCAAAGGTCATTCTAGCCATTGCTCTTTTGAAACAAAGTAAATACTGTTGCTCAAAGGAATCCTTCCTCTAAGACTAGAGAAAGACAAACATTTGTCATGGGCAACCACTTGCCAAAGAGTCTGGCTAGAATCTGAAAAGTAAATGTTCACTGGTTCAGAATCTCAGAGAACATATATTTGAAAATTGCCTCTTACTCTATGAAAAGTAGACTACACAATGAAGCATAATAAAATCAAAATTAAATTAAAACTTTTCCCTTTTTAAAATATTCTCTTTTTTATTTGCAAGCCGTGAGAGACAGAAAGAAGAGAGTTAGACACACAGAGAATGGGTGCACCAGGATCTCCAGCCACTTCAAATAAACTCGAGATGCAAGCACCACTTTGTGCATCTGGCTTTATGGGTACTGGGAAATCAAACCTGGGTCATTAGGCTTTGCAGGCAAGTGCATAAACTACTGAGCCATCTCTTCAGCTCCTAAAACTTTTTCCTTTTGAAAATAATTTTAAATGTGTTATTCTGGTTAGAATTCCTTTGAAAGAGATAAAAATTGAAACAAAATATTGCAATTTAGATTGCTCTCGGATTACAGAATCAATATAATCCTAGGGCAGGAAGATAGCTCAATGAGTTAAACCATTTGTTGCACAAGTGTGAGGATCAGAATTCAAATCAATAGAACCCACATTAAAAAATATTTTATTTATTTATGTGAGAGACAGTGAGACACAAAGAGAAAGAGGCAGACGCAGATAGAATGGGCACACCAAGGCCTCCAGTCACTGCAAATGAACTCCAGACACATGTGCCACCTTGTGCAACTGACTTTGTGGGTACTGGGAAATTGAACTCAGGTCCTTTAACTTAATGAGCCCTAGAACCCTCATTTTAAAAAGCTGAATATGGTAATGTGAGCATATACCATCCTAGCCATCCTACAGTGAGATGGGAAGAGGAGACAGGAAATCAGAGGGTATCATAAAGCATGGTGAACAGGAGACTCGGCCTTAAACAAGGTCAAAGGAAAGGACCAATTCACAAGGTTGTCTTCTGACGCCCATGGCATCCACACTTGTACACATACAATATATATATATATATATATATATATATATATATATATATATATATATATATATATATATATATATATATGTATGTATATATATATCCTAGTTAGAAATTGAAAATATAAGTTTTAATCTCAATGTTTACACATTTTAAATCTTAGAATTTATAGGGTTTTTAAATTATATGAACATAATTCTTCCCGCCTTTCTTATGTAAGTAACTACATGATAAGGCTTAGCTTTGTAAACTATTAAATACAACAAAAGAAAATAAATGTATATTCTAGGCACAACTTATTGCTATGTAAAGTATATATCTTCACATTAAATCACGTTGAAGTATAAGAATAACAGCTTATGTAGTTTACATGTTTGTATTCTCAGCATTGTATTTATGTGAACATGTGTGTGTGTGGAGAGACATTAATTTACCTTTCAAAAAAAGCCTAGGAAATGAATATTATCTACCCCTATGTTTCTGATGAGAAACACAGAGAATCTATGTAATCTGCCAAATCTCTCACAGAATTTCACTGGTTTTCTTGCATAAGTGCAGCAAGAATAGGTGCTTGAAACCAGCATATTAATAAGCACAATCTTAGAACTGTGATATCTTGATGAAGTCTTCAGATGAACATACATCGTCTCCGTATGAAGTTCAAGAAGATGTTCGAGTGTGTTCACCAAGGAGGGTTCTGCGCTATCCTTCATCCTTTCCAAGATGATTGCCTGCCTTTACTCAGAGAGCAAAAATAGCCAACCGTGATGCCATGTAAGGGCTGGGTTTTAATTGGCTGGGAGAGTGAAGCATAAAATAGTAAGATAGTCAGAGCCAGCCAAGATTTAAAGTCAGAGACTATTTAAGTTGGTGATTTATGAGGCGCCTCTGCAGTGTGCTCCTCCTTCATCACCCTTCTGCAAGGAGCTTAGTTGGTAGTGTCATACCCACTCTCAAACCCCCAAGTTAACATCACATAAGCTATACCGCATTTGTATTAGATTTATCCTGTGTACTCATGCTCATTTCGTGCACCACAGATTTCTGATTGATAGTAGCCATGATATTATCCTACTAATAATTTTGTGGCCAACGTTGTTGACTAAATTATGACAAATATTTAACCAAGTTTCTTCTAAGTTAAAGCTTAAAATTTGATTTGTTAGTTTTTATTTTTCTTTAAAATTAGATAAAGGCTGTCACAGTTCCAAGAGTACTGGAGGAAAATGGGGGTCCCTCTGAGTTCCATGGGATGGGCAGGGAGAAAATCTTGCTGTGCTTGTACTTCCCACAAACTGATCTCCAATGACTGCTCTACGTTTTACATAGATTTACACCTTCACAAGTGCAAAGGATCTGGCTCCATGTTTCTATATCAGATCAATCCTAAAAACTTACAGAACAGAAGGTGAAGGGTGCTGTGTACTGAATGAAGACCACTGAGCGTTGATTGGGCTCCTGGAGATCAGTATGTAGCAGGAGACCAAATTCAGAAAACAGTCACACTCCATAGCACGTGTCCACATTCAGGGGACCTAACAGTCACTGCTAGAAAAATCAAGTTGTCACCCTCACATTATGTCTCAGGCATTTTCTTTATGCCAGATTTTTTGCTACGAAACACTGCATCACAGACTATTTTTCCATGTGGATGTATTTTCAGTTGGAAGAGACTTTCCAATTTCTCTTTCCTCCCATGAGGCAAGTACAACTTAACTGGGTAGTGAATTTGTTGGGAAGAAACAATTATGATGTGTTCAAGTGCACAGGGTCTGGCACATTGCTACCTGCCTGCCCCAGGAGAGGCTGCTGCATATTCTCATCTTGATCGCTTGGGAAATAGAGCCTGTTTTCCCCAACAGAGAAAGCCGGTCACTACTCAACTCTGTTCATGATGTGAAGAGCAAATTTGCAGAATTATATATTAGAAATCCATAATGGTGACACATCAGGTCATCTCCTACAGTTCAGTCATATCATCAACAACAATGTAATAAAACTTACCATTGGTCTTGAGGGTCTTCCTACACAGTGAGTCCTATATTTGAGAAGTGAAATGAATGTTGTTTATTCTCTAAAATCTTATAACACATGTCAATTCCATTAATTTTGTCAACATTATTTGTGTATTAGTTTCTACTACTGACATAACAAATGACCACAATCCCAGTATCATTAAACACCCCACATTTATCATCTGTCATTGCTGTAGGTCAAAAGCCCACAAGGGTGGTTAGAATCTTTCTCAGCATCAAAGCAGGCTGACATCAAAGTGTTGGCTGGATTTGTGGTTCCCTTGTAGGCTCACAGAGTCCTTGCCATGCAAGATGGTAACTGATTGTTGCCAGGATTTATTCCTTGTTGTGAGTTTCAAGGACATGCTTCTTCTGTCTTCAAGCCAACCGCAGCTCATGGAAACCTTTCATGCTATGAATCTGTCTACTTTTTCTTCTGGGACCTCTCACACTTGCTGGTTCTAGGGGCTGAACATTCTCATTCTCTCTCTCTCTCTCTCTCTCTCTCTCATCATGGAATTATATAGCTCAAGTTTGCAATCATCTTCCCTCAGCCTCTTGAGTGCTGGAATTGCTATTACTGGTAGTATGGACCATCACTCCTGGTTACTTTGAAGTTGTTAAGTGACCCTATACAATTAAGGATAATTTTTCCATCTTAAGTTTTATATATTAATATCTTTAATTACATCCTGAAAGTCCCCTTTGCCAGGGAAAGTAACATTCCAGGGGCTAGCAACAATCATATGTATTAAAATTTATATTTATTATAGTTATAGAATTGTTCATTTTAGTTCATATAGAAAAAAATCTTTGCTAGATGCCACACTGCTAATAAATGATAAGTTAGAATGAAAGGTATTACAGTTATCTTGTCATTGACAGGACAAAACCCCAACCAAAAGCAGCCCATGGGAAGAAATGATTTATTTAGGCTTATAATTTGAAGAGGAGGTTTCATGATGGCAGAGAAGAGGCTGGACATCTTGTCTTCCCACGGCAGCAAGAAGGAGCTAACTCTGGCAAGCGGGAGTGTCATTATCACATTCCAAAGCCCTCCCACAGCAACACACCTCCTCTAGCAAGGCTCCACCTTACAAATTGCCACCAGGTGGGGACCAAGTACTTATAACACACTATCCTATGGGGGACATTTCATTCAAACCACCACCAAAGTCACATGCACTTGAGTTCAGGTTTAGAGCCGCCTGTGATCCTGAAAAATCCTCTGTCCAAGCTCATTTTCATTCTGAATGATGGGTGAAGTTTGTTTCTAATCAAATACAAAGTCATGTCAAGGGCATTGTCCTGTATATCAGATGTGGTGGTGAATCTTCATTAATAATTGGATTTAGAATCACTACATGCCTCTGGGTATATCTCTGAGGGTGTTTCCAGAAAGGGTACCCTGATTGTGAGCAGCACCATGCCATGTACTGGAGTCACAGACTAGATATCTAGGAGGAAGCAAGCTAGCATCCCTTCTCTGTGTTTCCTGACTGTGACAATATGAGACCAGGGCCTCACACTCTTGCCACCATGACTTCCCCACCATATAGACTGTATCCCTTCTTAAAGTGTGAGCTGAAATAAACCCTTCATCCTTAAGCTGCTTTTATTGGGTATTTTTTTCAAATCAGTGAGAAAAGTAGCTACCATAGCAGAACAGAGAAAGACATGCTAATTTTATTCATAAATCCTCTTCCCTTCATCTTGATTTTTCTGTTCTAGATTCAATCTTATGTACTTCCCCCATCCTCTCAAAGAATAAGTGGTGTGTGTGTGTGTGTGTGTGTGTGTGTGTGTGAGAGAGAGAGAGAGAGAGAGAGAGAGAAAGAGGGAGAGGGAGAGAGAGAGAGAAAGGTATATTTAAGAATAAAGAAATACCCGACTATGGTGGTGATATGTTTAATCTCTGCACTTGGTAGGCTAAAGTTGGAGGATGACCATGAAATGATGAGTTCAAAACCAGCCTAGGATAGAGAATGACTACAAGGTTATCTTAAAATAGAGTGACACCCTGCTTCAAAATAAAGGAGAAGAGCTGGAGAGACAGCTCAACAGTTAAGGATCTTTCGTGCAATGCCTAAGGACCCAGGTTCAATTTCCCAGTATCCACATAGAGCCAGAAGCAGAGTGGCACATTCATCTGGAGTTTGTTTGCAGCTGCTAGAGGCCCTAATGTGCCTCTCTCTCTCTCTTTCTCTCTCTCTCTCTCTTCTTCTCTTCCCTTTTTCTTTCTCCTTCAAATAAAATATAAAAAAATTAATGCAATAAAGAGTGCTGCTTCCACAGTGAGCCTGACAACCTGGCCCAGGGTGATGGAGACAGACACTGAGGATACTCAAAAT
>PVHP010037318.1:0-17641 GCA_004024765.1 Zapus hudsonius
AAAAATAAATGTGGTCTCTTCTCTACAAGCACTTGTAGATTAATAGGATAGGAAAATGTTAATCAAGTTGTCAAAATGAAATCGAAATTTTATTCTGAGCTGTGAAAGAGAGTTGCCAGGTATTAGGAAAGTATATGACAGGAAATTGATGTGGTCAAGGAACACTTTCTTAAGGAAACAAAATGAAAAGCTATAGAGGAAACTAGGCCAAGGGGGCTGGCAAGAGTGTTTGAGATGTGAGGAGGAGGCAGAGCGATGAGAGAGTAGTGAGCACAGCTTGAAGGGTGTTCAGATCAAGGCAAGGTAAAAAGTAACTTGAAAGAGGCTTGGTAAACTGCATTTGGGCATATTTCCTTCCCTAGCATCAAGCCAAAAATGTCATTGTTGTGGTCAGCCACACACTACTAGACTGAATCTCCAAAGCAGGCAAAGTTTAGGAGAGGAAATGATTTATTGAAGCTACAGATCCTGGGGAAGTTCCATAATGATAAAAGAAGCTGGCCCCCCCTTTTCACAGCCCAAGCAGAGAGAGAAAAACCATCACCAGCACCACACATACCAGCAAACAGGCAGGGGAAAGGAGGTGGTTTCTCTTCCCTTCCTATAACTTTAGGGGGGAGTCTTGGAACCCTTCCCAAACTTATTGACTCCCTGAGTCAATGGAATTTCTTTCCTGCACTGCTCTCCCAGAAAGGAATGTTTGTTTCTAGCTTTCCTGAGCCTTCTTTATATCCTGTCCCCTACTGAGAGGGCTGCCTTCCTGTGAACATGAGAGATCTACCCAAGATTATTAAAAGGTCAAGTTGACAACAAAATTTAGCCATCAGAGTTTTAGGCTCAGGCTTGGGTTGTAGGCTAATATGCAATCCTGGTATAATACTTTAGGGGGAAGAAGACAGTATGTCAGGAAAGGAGGGGACATACTGTTAGCTAGTGAAGACATGATTAGAGTAGATCAGGGGAGAGGAGATTGTGGGATAGATTGGACACATGGGAACAGAAATATGAATAGAGGCAGGAATTCAGAAGATCAAAATTATAATACTTGATGGGAATTGGACATGGAAGGAAGAGGGGGTCAGTAGGGTTCAAAGCTAAGTTTCTTACCAGCAAAATTGAATGGGTATAGGTGAAAGCATGGTTTGCTCTGAGAGGAAATGAAGACACAGGAGTAGATACAGATTGGGAGGTGAGGATAGACAAGGCATTTTAGAGTGCACTGAGTTGGAGGCTTTTGAGTTACCAGGACAGAATCCATTGAGTTACCAGGACAGAATCCAGGTGGATATGTCAATTGTTGTGTTATTTTAGAGACTGTGTGGAGAAACATAAAATGTAGGAAATGTCTTCTTGACTGCAGTCATTGGTCTGTTATCATATTTATAAATTTATAAAACATTCTTCCATCATGATCTACTGAAAAAGAAAATTTTGGGGGGGGCAGTTCATGGTACTTAACATAAAGGATGAGTCATTAATTCCATGTATCTGTAGTTTAGGAAACCAGTTAATGGTGTGACACACTTTTGAAGAGCTCTTTTTTTTATATATTTGGCAGTTCATATATGTGCTTGTCCCAATCACATGACAAGGTAGTCACTTAAATGAAACCAGACACAACCCAGTCAAGAACATGTATCATACTTCCTTTGTCAGTGTTTCTGACAGTTTTCATTAATTTCCTTGGGTTTTACTAATAACCTATGATTGTGGTTTTATTGTGGATTTTTATTTAGCTTAATTTAGTAGTGATTATTGAACTGCCTCTGAACACTATCGTCTGTCTTTGTAATCCACTGCAACCTAACTCTGCCCCTTCCCCAAAGAGGAAGGCATTCTCCAAGTTCACATCTTGGTAGATTAATGATAATGGCTGCCAGTTGCTAAGTAATCATGATTTACCAGGCAGTTTATAAATATGATTTAATCTAATGCACAGACCCAGTGGGACAGCTAAGTTATCACAACACATTGATAATTCAGGGAGAAAAGCTCAAAACTGTTAAATAACTGGCTCACTAACTATAAAACTGAATGAATGATTTTGTTCCATCTTATTAACTTAACTGATCGTCCCATATAGGAAGTGGGAAAGACAATCTTTATACCCATAAGAGGCTGTCTGTCCTTCTCTGAGGTTTTAGTGCTGGGTGCAGTGGTTGACAAGAGCTGGGAGGCTGTAACAGGATCTGAAAACCAAAAGGCTTGTGTGGCAAACTCTGAGGTGGTTGTACACAGGATGGCTACTAGGACAAGCCACAGGCCACAGGGCCTTGCCGTAGTCTGATACTGTCATTTATGCCCCCTACTCTTACTTGTTTCTTTTTTTTATTTCATTTATTAATTTCCAAGCAGAGAGAGAGAGAGAGAGAGAGAGAGAGAGAGAGAGAGAGAGAGAGAGAGAGAGAGAGAGAGAGAGAGAGAGAGTCTGGCTTATGTGGGTACTGGGGAATTGAACCCCAGGGCCCTAGGCACTGGAGGCAAGTGCCTTAATCGCTGAGCCGTCTCTCCAGCCCTAGGCTCCTACTCTTGTTTTAACAAGCTAACCAGGCAAGGAAGAAAAAAAAATTATTTTGTACTATTTTTCATTTTGATTCATTTTTTTTTAAATATTTTATTTATTAATTTTCAAGCAGAGAGAGAGACAGAGAGAGAGAGAGAGAGAGAGCGCACCAGGGCCACCACCTTGTGGGTCTGGTCCATGTGGGTCCTGGGGAATTGAACCCGGGGCCCCAGGCACTGGAGGCAAGTGCCCCAACCCCTGGGCCATCTCCCCAGCCCTGATTCATTTTTTTAAAATGATGCTTATGTTGGCTATTGAAGCAAGGTCAACTTTGGTGAGGATGCAAGCTAAGCCATGTGTGATCATCACTACTTCCAATTGAACACCAGAGCTCAGGGCGAAGGGGATTCTGCAGTGACCTGGGCCTTCAATACTTAGAAGCACGTTACATGAGGCTAAATGTTCTCATCAGTGTGGAGCAGTTTTCTAAAAATTCTAAGAGGAAAAGCCAGAATATTTTCATTAGCCTCTTTATAGCAAATTTTATGATTCAAAACTAGCGTTGATTCTTTTTATCCAAGGATTAGTCAAAATCCCAAATTAACTAATACAGACATTAGCTATCCAAAAATTTCACTCTGATCCTCAAAAAAATTCACTTTAAAATTGCTTATTCATGTATTTATGTGCATATGGTCTTGTGTGGAAGGTTGGGTGCATGTGCCATGGTGTGCATATGGGGGTCAGAGGACGAGTTTGAGGTTTCTGTGCTCCACTTTTTTTGATAAAGGGCTCTTCCAGCTGCAAAGTGCCAGACTGCAAACAAATGTTGGACTGGAGACCTGGATGCTTCATATTCTCCTGGCTCTGCTTCCCATGGTCTTAGGCACACTGGGATCACAGATGCATGCGTGACTTTGCTTCCTGCTTAACAAAGGTGCTGTGGACTTGAATCCAGGCCAGCAGGCTTTACAAGCAAGTGCCTTTAACCAGTCATCTCTCAACCCAATCAGAATTTCACTTTTATTATTTACTTATTTATTTATTATTATTAAGTAGAAAATTTCTCTTCACAAATCATTTGCTGGTACCCCTGTTTCCCTCCTCCCTGCCCCCATTCCACTGTGGCCCCTCCTCCTTGGGATTGCTGGTAGGCTCCATGGAGATTGAAATTTCACTTTTAACATGGCATTTGTTTTTAAGTATAAATTCCTCTATGGTAGGAAATGTAACTTAATGATTCCAGGATTTCCGTGTGGAGTAACAGAAGAATCATAGATTCAAAAAGAGAAAAAAAAAAAGGATAAAACAAGGGGAAAATTATTCAAGGTAACCTTGCCTCTAGGTTTCATGAGTTTGATGCCAGGCTGAGCTGCATAACAAGGTTCTGGAGAGGGAGAGGGAGAGGGGGATGGGGAGCAGAAGGGGGGGAAGGAAGGAGGAAAAAGAAAGGAGAAATGAGCGAAGGAAGGAAATGAGGGAGGGAGGAAGGAAGAGAAAGAGGCAGGGAGGGTGGTAGAGGGAAGGGTGGAAAGAGAGAGAAATAGAAAATGATAAACACTGCCTATATAAGATGGTCTTCTGGAGTGACTTCAAGCTGCCTTCTGAGGCAATGTATGGCACATTGGACCTTCCCAATGTCCTTACTGTGGAGACCGTGTAACTCCCTGGACCTAGGACTTGATATTTTCTTTCTGCTTACCTAAAAAATGAGTAGTCTTAAAAGTAAAGAGACATTAGCAGTGTGACTTTGCATTTTTCCAGAGCCTCTACAGTGGCTCAAATAGAGGAGTTATTTATATAATGGATCCTCTCCCTGTGACTAAAAAGAACATACATACATACTTCTAGATGTTTCCTTACAATAAATATTTTAGAAATAAGAATAGAAATACAGGTTTGGTTATAAAATCATTTCTTATTCGGTAATTCATCTCCTGAGTTGTGATATGGATATCAAAAAATAGCATCGACTCTTGGATTTGTAGAACAAATTTAATTTTATTTGGGGGTTTTAGGTACACCTTTATTACTGAAGTTGTATTTTAAGCATTGTCTATAAATAACTAGTGGAGAAAGCTGATTGAATAAAATGCATGTTCCTAACAGAAATACCTAGCTTTATGTTTCTAAACTACAGAGTATAATCTCTTTTCTGCTTTCTATCAAGACCATTCACACATGCCATACACTTCATAGGAATCATTGTAGTCGTCTTAATACTATACTCTTTTCCAAATTAAGTGCTTAGATTTGTTAATCAGAGCCTGTCTTTTCATTTCTCTGAGCACATTAGGCAGCTATTTGCAGGTTCTCCTGAGATCCGGTGTTCCTCTGAGTTCCAGCACACAGGCTGTGCTGCCTTGCTCTGGGAGAGTCATTAGCTTCTGCAACTTGAATTTGCTTCTCTCTGTCAGAGCATGGACCACCCGGCTTTTCTTCTATCCTGTCTGAGATCACAGCTCTTGTTACCATTTCTAGTTGCTTTGCATGGTTATACACTTCTCTTCATAATTTTTCAGTTATGTGTTCACTGGGTAATGTTTGCTTATTGGCTCTCATTTCCAAACATAAATCAACTTAAAAAAAAAAAAAACCTCTCTGTAACTCTCACCCAAAATCTGATTTATGACTTTTTTTATTATTTAGTGACTGATCTATACATCACTATTATTGTCCATTTCACTTCTAGCTTTGCTCCTTGTATCTCTTCAAAAGTCTTGGTGGTAATCTTCCATGTAAAGGATCTAAATATACTGGGAAATTCATGGGACTCAGGGATTATGAGAGATGATTGGATGATATCCCAAATCCCGTTGTCTCATTTACTCTCACTTGCTGTGACCAAATACCTGACAGGAAGCAACGTAAGGGAGGGAGGACTTATTTCAGCTCAGAGGTCAAGGGTTCAGTCTGTCTTGATGGGGCTGGCAGGGCAGCAGGTGCTTGAAGAGCTGCTCACATTCAGTCCACATCCGGGAAGTGGAGAAAACAGTGAAATCTGGTGTTTGGCTTGCTTTCTCCTTTTTATTCCGTCCAGGACCCAAGCCCACCTCCATAATCTAATCTAGAAACTCCTCCCAGACATGCTCAGAGATAAATCTTGATGGTGATTTCAAATCCCATCAAGTTGAAGATCAAGATTAACTACCACACTCAGAGTTTCAACAGTGTGGGGTGTGTTGTTAAAATTTTGTTCATATTGTAGTTCTCTTTTAGATGTGACTTGGGTCATGGTATTTTGGAACTCCAGTATCCCTTCATAACATCTCTGTTAGACTGATTACATTGGAGCATGCTTAGCAGCAAAGCTTCCAGAATACATCCTTAAACAGAGGCCTGCTTCAGCACCAAATAGAAAATGTGGCTGTGCCAAGTACCTGCTCTGTCGTACATATATACAACCTATTTTGACAGTTACAGAGAAAATATACATAACCAAAGTGATGGAGACTGGCAGGTTGGTTTCTACCCTGCGCATGTGTAATATATTTAACAATGTGTTCTTTCAAAATATTGCAGGTAATTTAGTTGAAATGGACAAGTAAGAATATGTAATCAAGTCTCTTTCTTACATTCTTCCTGTGCAAGACGCATTGCCTTTTTTAATTCATGGTGAATAATTATATCAGCTCGCCTGACTTAAATGTGGGGTGCATGTGGTGTCTGTTCGCTCCGGTTGCTCCCGAAAGTGATCCGTGTACATAGTTTTCACGTGGTAACTAGAAATTGGCTAGGACGGGAGTATTTAAACTCCAGAACTTGGCAAACACAGCCATTGAGAATTTTGTATTTCCACAGAGGCAGTTAATGAAATATTTTACTAGCCTGCTATCCGGTTCATCCTGGCTTATTATCTACTGAACGAGGCAATGTTGGTCTAAGCCATAAGAAATCAATGAAGAGTTTAAGAAAAGATGTGTTGTATGTTGATATCATTCTTCTTTGTTCCTTTCGTGGTGATGTGGATTCAAAAGAATTTTTATAATTTCAAATTAGTGATTTTTTTTTAAGGTAAGAAGGTCTCACTATTTTATCTACCTCGGGCTAAAATAACCTTCCTGCTCCCCACACCCTCCCCCCATGTAGCCAGGGCTATAAGTGTGTGGTGTCACACCTGGCTCAGGTTGTTGAAATTCTTACGGGCAAACAAAACAAGCTCTTTAAAAGCATAATTAAATTCTTTCAGTTTACCACCTGCAATTGCTAATACACTGAAGAAGTGTGCTATAAAATTTGACTATCAAAGTTATATGTATGTTTTCCTTTAGTTTGCCAAAAACCTTAGAGATGTCTGATTCACACTATATAAACAGGAGCTTCTTTCATTAAATGCATACCCTGTGGTTCTAGCCTGAATTGCCCATCTCTGGTGACCCACGGCACACTGCTTTATTAAATAGAACATTTCATTTTTGCCATTTTGATGTTCTAAAGCATTGAAAAACATGCTACCATATTACATTGTTAACCTTAAGTCTGCTCTCTGGGCACAGAAAAAGTCTTCATTTTCCAAACTCCAAGTGTTTCAAAACAGTGTTAATAGGCATGCAAATATTTGCACAGTTTCTGGCTTCTACCTATTTCTGTTCTACAGAAGTAAACATCCCTGTTTCCTTCCACTGGTCCACTAGGATGTGGATTTCAGATACCTGTGTTGGTTTCCCTCCCGTCATACAAGAGTACTTACTAAGTCCAGTTCATGGTACTGGATTTTGTACACCAAATAGGATCTGACCCGTGTACAGGAATTGTTACATTGTCCTCTTCTGACTTGTGGGTGTTCTTTCCCTGGGTGTACACAACTGTGCCAATAGCTTTTGAGATCTTGATAAGTTTATTTGTTCATATTGCTAGTAGTGAGTAAAAAAGCAAACCAATCAAGCCAAAAGCACAACTCAGTTCTTTTAAGCCAATATGTATCATTCTATAAATCAAAATTTCATAGTATCTCCAGGTCAAAAACCCTCTTTTAATGTTAGACCTGGAATAATTGAGAAAGTTTGCCTACATTTTAATAACATGATCATGTTATTTGCATGTGTGATAAATTTGTCTTAGGTCCTCATCCAAGTTATGAATTTAAAACTTTACAAAACAGGGTTAAGTTTGAGATGTCTTTTCAGAGTCGAGGTTCTCGAGAGGAAAAGGTTGGGGGAGAGGAGTATTTCCTGAACCACCAGCTATGGTGATTGGCTCTGGTGAGAATTCATGCCTGGAGAGCCCCTGACTGTAGTGGTATATATAAGCACAACATGACTCATTGTTGGATACATTGATGGTGCAAAGGAAGCCAAGAACCACAGTTTCTATGGCATTTTCATTAGCCAAGTCATTTATTTGATTACATTTCATCTTTCCATGAGAAAATCATAAAGAATTTTTTTATTATATTTTTTTCATAAAAAATTTTTGTCAGAGCCCACGAATGAGAAATTCTCATCTCAGACATAGGAATAAGACATTCTCTAGACAATAACTCTGGTCTTTGCAAGTGTGATCCAAGGTGTCTGGGAACCAGGACCACCAGGGAAGAAAACCCAGGTTTTTGGGAATCTGGTGCCTGTTTTTCGCTTTTATATATTGAGATTCTATATGGAGTTCGTTTGAAAAATAGATCTTTTCTCACTGGTGAACCCAGACAGTAGGTTAATATTCACTGATCTCCTTTCTTCCATGTCCTGAGACCATCTGTTTAAATAATTCTTTCTAGAATATTGTTTCCCAGAATTAGCTTTTAAAAAAATTCATTCCCATTTTGTTCATCATTTAATTCCCTTCCCAGGACTCCTCACAAACATTCAAATGAGTAATCATTCCTTCAAGCTTTTTCACTACTGTCGGCACATAAATGATCTGTGCTTGGGAATTCTTACATGAAACATTTGAGTACTAGTTCATTTTCCCCTTACCTCAGGTTTGCTCTTAACAACACTAAATAATATTTATTTATTACATAGCCCCATCCAGAAGATTGGAAGCTGCACCTTAGATGACAGAACTATTGTCCATTTAAAAGCCCCTAGATCTAGCACGGTACCCAGTAGTATAGCATAGTGATTAAGAAAATTTCTTCGTTCAAATATATTTAATTATATGAGCTATGCACTTACCAAGGTGCCAGGGTTACAGTACAGAGCAAACCTGAGTTTCTGTGAGTGAGATAGGGGAAATACACATGAAACCAGTCAGCAAAACTAATACATTAGGAAAAGTTAAGAGAGTGGGCTGTACTAGTTAAATGAAATCCAGAGAAAATCAAACGACTAACATATTATCAGTTCACACCACTTCAGCCATCTTCTGCCAAGCTTCTCCATCAGGAAGGCCCCCTCCACAGGCCTACAAAGCAGAGACCCGGAGGGAAATGCTCCCCGGAGGGGCATCATTTCTTCAGCTTGCTCTGTTTACTTCTCTTCTGAACTCTGTCCTCTGTGCCTGAGTCACAGCCCCACATCTCTTATTTCTGAATGAGCTAATTCAGAGGAAGTGTGTACAGCTCGTCGCTCTTCTGCATCTGCATGAGGTCAATTCTTAGATCTTGGCTGCTGTCCAGTGCTCCCCCCTCCCCCCACACATATACTCTTCTCTAGAATTTTCTGCCTCTCCTATAAGAACTTTTACTCCAAACTGATCTTGCCTACTTAGCTGGAGGTTTAGAATCACACACACCTCAATTTGATTCTCAAATTAGCTATTTAGATAGACCACCAATTACCTTCTCAAGCTCCAATTCTCCCAGCAATAAAAAAAAAAAGTAGTCTATTAAGTTGTGTTGCCACTAGAGAAAATTTGTACAAGCATCAGCTCAGTACTAATGTTTAGTGTATGGCTGCTGAGGTTTCTCCCAACATCACCATTATTATAACAGGTAATAATCCGTATTTGTGGAATTGAATTAGACTTCCGGTGTCTTATTCTACTTTCATTTTCCATGTTTTGATAATTTTTTAAGGACGAGAAGGCTTTACTACGAGGCACACAATTTAAGTGCTGAAAGGAAGTACGTTTTTAGTTTTTGCTTTGTTTTAGCATTTCAGGCAAACTACATTTTCAGCCTTATTTCCTTCTCTATAGCCATGTTGCTTCGAAGTGGTGATTCTAGGGCACTTAATGGCACCAGACATTTCAATTCATTGAAATCGATAGTGGAACTCATCTACCATATAATACTGGAGGGAAGTTGAGTGCCAGTTTTCCTCTGGATCTACTGTATTTGACTCAAAAGCAGTCTGGGAGTCACCCACTGATTTTTTTTAAATAGTTTATTTATTATCTATTTATTTATTTATTAAAGAGAGGGGAGGCAGACAGAGAGAATGGGCGCATCAGGGCCTCCAGCCACTGCAAAGGAACTCCAGACACATGCGCCCTTTGTGTATCTGGCTTTACATGGGCACTGGGTAATCGAACTTAGGTCCTTCTGCGTCACAGGCAAACACCTTAACCGTTAATCCATCTCTTCAGCCCTCACCCACTGATTTTCATAGTGCTGTGTGGGTTCCACAGGTATGGTTAGATGGACAAAATGATTTCCTCTTCTGGGCTTTGGGAAGTTCCTCCTAAGACTTACCAGGAGTATAGATTTGTGAAATTAAAATGCTTAAACTGTCCTTCTAAAACAAAATATAGTGTTTCTGTTTCTTTTCTAAATATTTTTTATTTGCAAGGATGGAGGGAGACAGAGACAGAAAGGGAGAGAGGAGAGTATGGACAAGCCAAGGCTCCTGCAAACAAACTCCAGACACATGTGCCACTTTGCATCTGGCTTTACATGGGCACTGGGGAATCAAACCCAGGCAGGCAGACTTTGCAAGTAAACACTTTTAACCACTGAGCCATCTCTCCAGCTCCCATGTTTCTACGTCTAAAGTAAATCTGAACAATTTCACAAAGTCAGTCAGGAATGGAGCACAAGTCCAGTATTGTCACTGGGTCCAAGCAACACACAGGAGAAAAGACTTTGAAGGGTTGCCATTGAGTGCCTTTTTATTTTCACTATTTATGGGCCAAGAAAGGGAGTGAGTCTATGAGTTTAATTACCTGGGTAATTTGTAGGTGATGGATCCGTTGTGATCTGTTGGGTATCAGGAATTTGGCACTGTCGCTCAGTGGCTGATGCCTTCTGCCCTTGCTGTGTGACTGCTGCTGGCCCATCTTCAGATTTAAGTTTCCTCTGGAAGTCTTCCTTTTTCGCCAGTGCCAGCCTCTCTATGTGCCCCTCTTATGTCCTCTCAAAGGCTTGTATTAATCCTAAACTGAGAAATCCTTAGGAACCGAGTGAAAAATCACTGGATACTTTGTTTTCGTTGTTGTTGTTCCCAAACTACTGTGATTAGGAACCATATTTATGTGCCAGTATACCTACTAACTAGTGTGGCACATGCCTGTCCCCAAAAGATAAATTAAGCATAAAAGACCACTCAATAATACTAATTAAATAAATAGTGTGGATAGTTGCTTGACATCTTCATTATGGCCTCATGGGCACTCAGTCCTTGTGATCTTGAGCAAGATACTTGTCACCATGTTTCCTCATCAGCTAAACAGATGTGATGACAGTGTCCAGTTCAGGAAGTTTCTGTGAGGCTGTGTGGACTAATGCAGAGAAATGCCTCGAACAGCGCTGGACACAGATTCAAACCGACTCTTGGTGCGTCACACCAATGCCTGGCACTTACTTCTCTTTCACCTCTGCTTCCAGTTTCTCCTGGCTTCCTACACAAACAAACGAAAGCTGCTCTAAAAGCCATAAAAAAAGGATTATAGACAGTGCCCTTACGGTGCTGTTAGAATGTGTGTGCGTGCGTGCGTGCGTGCGTGTGTGTGTGTGTGTGTGTGTGTGTGTGTGTGTGTTTAGCTAGGCAACTACTCCATCTCCATCATTGTGCTGTGTTCTTAATCCGTGGCGTTTTGAAATGGATTCTCCTTGTGTAGACCAGGCTGACCTTGACATCCTGCTACTTGTACGTTTTAAGTGCTAGGATGACAGGTGTAAGTTATCGTAGCTGCCTTCTCTTTAAACACATTTTAAAGTGTACAAAAGAAAAGGTTTCATTATGTTTTTCTCATATTCCTGCTCACTACCCTCCCTTGACCTCCTGCCTCCCTCTCCTTCATTCTCTCAAATTGCCATTCTGTTTCATGTTGCATGAGCGTGCGCACGTGTGTGTAGAGAAAGAGAAACATCTAGATTCAGCATATGAAGGAAAACCTTCCATATTTAATTATCTTCCACCAGTTCTCATTCCCCCAACCCCTCACTTTAGGTCCCTTCTTTCTCTGATATATTCCTTCTACTTTCATAACATCCACATATAAAAATATATATTATATTTACACACATATTATTCTTTCTACATATGAAAGAGAATATGTGAAATTTGTCTATCAAAGCCTCTTTTTTCACTTAATATGATCTCGTTTCATCTATTTTCTTAAAATGACTTAACTTCATTCTTCTTTACAGCAAAATAAAACTCACTATGTATTTATTCTACATTTTTAACCTAATCATCATATCTCAGGTATTATGAATTATGCTGCATGAATGTGCAAATATCACTATGGTTTGCTGAATTAGATTCCTTCAGGTCCACATGCAGGAATGATAGGACAGGAGTACATCATACGGTCATGTTTCTCTTTTCAGTTTTTTTGAGGAACTTCACTATGATTTTTATAGTGGCTGGACTAGCTTACACTCTTAACAGAAGTATATGAAAGTTTCTTTTCTCCATGCATTCTTGCAAATATTTGTTTTATTTATTTTCTTGATAGGAATTCTTACTGGATAAGACTGTGGAGTGTCAATGTAGTTTTAATTTACATTTCTCTGGCAGCTATGAATGTAAATAATTTTTTATGTATTTATTGACCATTTGTATTTCTTTTGAAAACTTTTCAATTCGTTTGCCCATTTGTTGATTGGATGATTTTGATTTGGAGTGTTTAAGGTTTTAAGAATTTTATCTCTTAGTCTCTTGATAGATGTATAGGTGGCAAAGATTTCCATACCTGGCTTAAAGTCCCCTCAAAAGAGAGGATATATTTGAAAGTACACGAGATGTTCAAATCTGAGTAACGAGTTCCAGCCTTGTATTAGTCCTGTGAGACCCTTATAATCTATGAGACGTAGGAAGAAGCATATTGAAGTGAGTCAGTGAATTGGTTCCTAACAGTCTGTCTTGGAGAGGTCACAACAAATCTAGGAGTCATTGATCTGTAAACTACAAAGTCTCCTTTAAAGAAACTAAAGTCTGAAAATCCAATGATTGTATTCTTAGGTAGGAAAAACACATTTAGAGGTAGCACTTATGTCAGAAGAAAAAACAGTTCTTGTAGATGAAGATGGACGTGGAGTCAACAGCCTGGCAAGAGTAGATGAGGCAGTCCTGGCAGAAACGCTGGACTTCTTGATGTGAGCTGGTGGGCACAATAGGAAGCACATTGACTTTTCCTCCTATTTCTCACATTGTGTGTAGCACCCTAATCTTAAAAAGCATTTAAGGTCAGTAGTTTGGGGCTTGATTTTAAAGACAGAAATGGGCACAGACTGGAGGAAAAAGGGCATTGTTGAGAATATGTCTCAGCGCAACTGTGAATGCTAATCTTCATTGTCAAGTTAACTGGATTTAGAATTACCTAGGAAACACACCTCTGGGAGAATTTCCAGAAAGGATTACCAGAGTAGGGGAGACCCGACCTAAATGGACATGACAGTCTCTCACAGGCTGGAGTCCAGACTGAATAAAATTGGCAAAAGGAGAAAGCAAGCTGAGTGTCAGTGTTCATTGCTCTCTGCTGTCTTATCTGCCAAGTTATGAGGAAGCAGCCTCGCCCTCTGGCTGCTTACACCTTCCCTACTGTGCTGTAACTAGAACCCCTCCAACTCACAGCAATCCAAAATAAATTCTCCTTCCCTTAAGCTGCATTCTGTGAGAAATGTCATCACAGCAATGAGAAAAATAATTTAAACAGCATCCCAGTACTCGGGAGGCAGAGGTAGGAGGATCACCATGAGGTCAAAGCCACCTGAGACTACATAGTTGAATTCTAGGTCAGCCTGGGTAGAGCAAGACCCTACTTCATGGTAGAAAAAAACAAACAACAAAAGTGAAAACAGTATGTACTGTGTGAAGTACTGTGTGTGCAGGAATTTTAGGTTCTCCATTTTTTAAATTTTGAATTGAAATTACTTGTTATAATTAAACAATATGAAATAAGATCCAATTTTTATTTCTATATGTGTTTATATTTGGAATAAACTAAAACTATAGTTTGACACACAGTTGTGTTTTTAGGGGGGTGGGTCTCAATTAGTTATTTAGATTGCCTAAAATTTTTAATATGTGTTTATATATTTCATAGTTTTCTCTTTTTACTAAAATTTCACTTTGTCTTTTGTTCCTCCCTCAGGTAAGTAAACTCTCACCACTCTGTAGTCCAGACTGGCCTCAGATTTGCAATTTCCTCGCCTTGCTCCCCGAGTGGTGTTATTGCAGGTTTGGGCTACCACAGCTGGCCTCACAATGTCTTGATTTTTAGATCACATATATTAGATTTCATGACAGCAACCATCATTGTTTTAAAGATTTATCCTGCTCATATAAACTAGAGATTTTTGTTTTAATGTCACTAATTGTACAGAAAAGCATATATTTTCAAACATTAAGACTGGGTAGGAAGAAAATGTGAGAAGGAACCATATTGGCCAGATCCTGGGTGTCTACACGGTCCGTGAGTCAGGAGCTTGCTGATGTTCTCATGGGCAAACCAAGAATTAGTTAGAATAAGTGGGTGCTAAGGGAGCTCCCCTGTTCAACTTCACTATCACAGAAGCCATTATCCTCCTGAATTCCATACATCTTCACGGACAGAAATGTGCAGCTTTGCTAAGTGCTAACCACAAACAAAGTGTTTAACCAACATAAAGAAATACAAATGGGGAAGAAGATGGTGGATCATACCAAGAAACAATGCCCAATAAAAAAGGTCTAAGATCATAGATCGAAGTTATTAAATATTCAGAAACAAAATTAGGCAGCTTTTGGAAATACATCTTAAGGGAAGCTTTGTAGCATATGTTAATATGCTCTTGCAACTGCTTTGATGTCTGCTGTCCAAGTATTTAAGCAGCTTTTTAAAAAACCCATACATGCACACATCACACATACACATACAAAAAAAAGAAAAACAATTATAAGAATTTAAAATAGCTTCTATATTTGGAATTTCTATGATTTATTATAGATTTTCTGCCTTTATTCCTGGATTATTCCCCAGAAGTATCTATCTCATATATCAGAGTTTCTCTTTCTAAATGCTTTGTTATGAAGGGCATTATGGGTAGTAGTGTAATAAGAAGTAAAATACAGGTTTGGGGCTTACTGATGGATGAGATTAATTTAGAAAAGAAATATAAATGAAACAGAGCAGTTATGACTGTGAGGAGTGAGTGACCACATGAGCTATTATGCAGAAGGCATGACTTTGGGCGAAGGCTAACTCCTTTGCGGGTCAAGTTTATTGCTTCAGCTGTGGGTTGGTGAGCACTTTTCAGCACCTCCCTCTGCCCTTGTCTTACTAGGAGCACACTGCCCTGACTAATTGCTTCATATCAAGCCCTCCTTGGCATGTTCTGGGTGATAATTGTGTTTGTAATCCCAGCAGCACAGTGCAACTCAACTCTATTTCCTGTGTGCATGGTTTGCGGGAACCTGAGAGACAGACATCTTGTTATTTCAAGGACATGATGTTTGCTGAGTAAGGTGGTGATGGCTTCCACCTCTGTAAACCAGGACACATTTCTTCTGGCGTCAGAGCCGTTCATGTGCAGAGCATAAAGACAGATTTCAGGGATGGGTGCTTGTAACCTTGCTCAAGCTCTACTGTAGCCACCAACATTAGGAGGTTAATCTGTAGCCTGTCGTTAAAAGCCTGTCATTTTGACCGCTTTGTTTTCCTTCTTGTGATTTCTCCTAAAGAGAAAAACAAAAGAAATGGTTGTGCTCACAGGCACACTGGCTGGTATGTGTGTGCATTGTCAGCGATACTGAAGTGGGCTTTGGACTCTCCCCGGGTGACTTCTGTTTACTTCCTTGCATTTCTAGATGACCAAGAACGGCACGGTGGAGTCTGAAGAAGCTAGCACTCTGACAGTGGATGACATTTCTGATGATGATATTGATTTAGACAACACAGAAGTAGACGAGTACTTCTTCCTACAACCCCTGCCAACAAAAAAACGGCGAGCCCTGCTGCGAGCCTCTGGAGTGAAAAAGATCGACGTGGAAGAAAAGCACGAGCTGAGAGCCATCCGCCTGTCACGGGAGGACTGTGGCTGTGACTGCCGACTGTTCTGTGACCCAGAAACGTGTACCTGCAGCCTGGCAGGCATCAAGTGTCAGGTGAGGATTGGGATTCCAGAGCTACTGAGGAAAGGCATTTTATGCCACCCCGGAAAGCAGCAGTGGTGTTATACAGAGAAGAAAAACCATGGCAAAGCAAGTCACATAATTCAAGGACATCCACAGCATCCTTCTATATTTGAGATCTAATGTAAACGGTAGGCTGCCCAAACTGTAGCTGAGTTCATCGAAGTTATTTCCTCTTGGACTCAGGTGTCACACCAACTCATTTTGGCTTTTTATATACATTCAGGAAGACCATAACATCTGGGATATTTGAGTTTATCGTTTCTCTTTCATCCATAGGGTATAGAATAATGACCCAGTATTGGTGTTATGGCCTAGTGAGACAGTTGCTAATCTGAGCTCTAAAACACTTGCAATCTTGTTTTAGAAATTTTATTAGAAATCTTGACATTTGAAATGGACATATCAGGCATACCCTCCCCTCCCAATTCCTTCATATTGAACAAGCTGGACCAGGGCAGGGCCTGACAAGGCTGAATCCAACCACACACATGTCATGTAAACAAATTTTATAGAGGCATGACCATCTTGTTTTTGCTCATCTGGTGCTGTGACCAATGTCACAGAAACTCTGTGGCTCACCAAGCTCAAAATGCTCTATTGCCCTTTGGGAAAAAAAAAACAAAAACCTAAGAAGTTACTATTTATAGCCATTACTCCCTGCTACTAAGGTTTACTCAACAGAAAAGGAGCACCCGTGGAGTTTATTATTGCAGACAATATTTACTAAAAGAATATAGGGAAATCCTTGGGGAGAGGAGTTTTACAACTTGGAAATAACTTAAAAGGACTGTTTACTCCACAGAACCTAAGAGTTGAATTTCTATGAGAAATAGTGAAAAATAGCCCCTCTCACCTGGATGATTATGCTTTTAAACACTTAAAGTTAAAACTAAGTAAAAAGGGAAAATGAAAGTTTGGCAAGCCTAGGATGAGATGATTGTTGGGGTGATCCAGGCCTTTTAATAAAGAAGGTGTTCCCATGAGCTGAACTATTAAGACAAGTTCATAGAAAACACGCCCATAAATGTGAAAACCACAAATTCTGCATCTGACTTCCTCCCTTCCTTGCCGGCTTGCTTGCATTCATTTTTTTTTTTTTTTTGTCTTGTCTTGAGTGTGGAGGCTCACACATGATTGGCAAGTTCTCTACCCCCTACTGACTATATCACAGTCCCTTTTGTAAACTTCATTTGAGACAGGGTCTTGCTAAGTTGCCCTAGCTGGTCTTAAACTTGCAATCCTCCTGCCTCAGCCTCCCTGCCGCTACATTTATTGGTGTAGACTATCTACAGTAGAGTTGACCTCCTTCTCTGCAACACAGGGTGCTAAGAAGATGGAACGCCAGACAAGGTGTGTTCTCTGGTCTGCAAATGGGATGAATTTTAGAGCCAGAGACGATAGGAAGTATCTTAGGAGTACTTATAGAAAATATTTGTGGAAATATCTTAGGAGTACCTATGGAAAATATTCATGAAAATATCTTAGGAGTACCTATGGAAAATATTTATGGAAATAACTTAGGAGTACCTATGGAAGATATTTATGGAAGTATCTTAGGAGTACCTATGGAAAATATTTATTGAAGTATTTTAGGATTATCTATGGAAAATATTCATGGAAATATCTTAGGAGTACCTATGGAAAATATTTATGGAAATACCTTAGGAGTACCTATGGAAGATATTTATGGAAATAACTT